>JBBPSN010000029.1:33098-43606 GCA_038093615.1 Austroboletus olivaceoglutinosus | reverse complement strand
TCCTTTACCCTTTTTATCTTTCTTACCTTTGTCTTTCGAAGGCCCCCACTCTTCATCCGCAAGATCATCCGCAGTCATTTCCACTGGTGGCTTGTCCACAGCGGTCGTCGATTCTTCTTCAAGGGGTTTGTCGAAATCTTCTTGCATTTTTTTGGCCTTCTTCTTGTCTTTCTTGCCTTTGGCCGCCGACGCCTTTATGGCAGACTAGGATAGTTTGGGTCAACCAGTGAATCCAAACGTGATGCCCGAACATACCATCAGGCCCCCAAAGTCTTCGTTCTCGTCTACTTCTGGTGGACCCTCATCCTGCATTGCGAGGGCGCTGGATTCAGAGGAATCAGGTTTGATCTTGGCCATTGGAACTTCAGAGTCGCCGATCTGCTCTGCCGCAGGATCATTGTTGGCGACAGATTGGCCGGCCCTGTCGTTTACACGTTCAACCAAGATCTCTCGGCGGATCGATGCGATAAGCTGACCAGTAATCGTCATCGTTAGCTTTGCCTTTTTTTACTTTGTTTTTCGGAGGCATGGCGGGTCGTAATAATAGTACGCGGACGTAAGGTTAGAGGGTGAAGTCGTCGTGCGCGGTTATCTTGCCGCAGCGGCATCTGTCGAGGACTGAAAACAAGACGCCGCGGAGTTGCAACTCTTCATGGCTATTAGCCGCGGGTTCAACGTCAACGTTCAGCGACCTGCCTACATGCAACGATGGGTCTCCTCACCATCATACGAAAAAGCCGCCAGAAGGAGAAAGAAATGCGGATCTTGTTCCTGTAGGTTTGTTATCTCCCCTTCCCTTCAGACTCCTCAAGTCGCGCGCCAGTGGTCTCGACAACGCCGGTAAAACTACAATCCTAAAGAAGATCAATGGCGAGGACATCTCAAGCGTAAGCCCGACTTTAGGATTCAACATCAAGACGTTCATCCACAGAAAGTAAGTGTTAAAAGGATCCGCAGACGTCCTTCTATCCGTTCTCTAACCAGTACGGTTCCGGTGTTGATCCTACTCCAGCTACACACTCAATATCTGTCCGTATCTCCTATTATCGTCGTAAAACATTTTCATTCGTCGTGTGAGCAGGGGACATTGGTGGTCAGAGAACTCTCCGGCCGTATTGGCGAAACTATTTCGAGCAAACCGATGCGATCGTGTGGGTGGTGGACTCGGGAGATCGCATGCGAATTCAGGACTGTAAGGAGGAGTTGCATAACCTTCTTCATGAGGACGTAAGCATAATCGGATATTCTCTCATTTCCGAGATTCACGTACCCCAGAGGTTGGCTGGCGCCTCGCTTCTTGTTTTTGCGAACAAGCAGGACATTCAAGGGTCAATGAGTGACGAGGAAATCCGTGACGTATGCGACGATATACTCCACGAGCCATATTTTGACCATCGCTATTGCCTTTAGTTACTGGACTTACCAGGGATTAAATCCCACCATTGGAAGATTTGGCCGTGCAGCGCGGTCACTGGCCATAACTTGGTTGCAGGCCTCGACTGGGTTGTCCATGATGTGGCACATCGGCTGTATTACAACTCCACCAACGTTAGCTTATCCTGGCACGCGCCAGCCATAGCTACAGTATGACATGTACCTCTGGCGGTTGGCAACCTTGATGCCCCACGATCTCTGTGCCTTGAATGCCCTCAACTTCTGGGTATATGTATTAAGCAAGCTCACTTTTGATCGAAGCATGTCACCGACTAGGCTCCCTTACTACGGTTTTCCAGGTCCGCTTGCGGCTCCCGAGACACGACTGCGGTCTCGGGACGTAGCCTTGGCTCGGTCGGTACGCTGTTTTGGGACGTGGTCTCAGCTGAGTTGGTATGCACGATCGATGAGGTGGAGAATGATCTATGATAGCTGTCGAGAGGCATCAATGTACAATCCCGTTCGGCGTATTTGGGAACCGAACGTTTCGCGGGTCTGGGCCCTCTCCACGCGGCAGTCTTCTTCAGTAGTTAGCCTATAGCCCTCGACAAGACCGTCGGCCTATCACCGCCATTGTTTCGTTTCCCCGGCGGGGGTCGCCTCTCGGATCCCACTTGTTGGTTAGCGATCTGTTTGCTACGGACCGCCACGGAATCCCTGTCCTGGCACCGTGCGACACGTAAACTCTGACAGCGGCGCGAGTTATCTGAGTACGATGATGCGACAGACATGATTCGAGGGTAAGCGTACAATGCCGCATGAGTCAATCGATGCCATCGGGAGAACCGCACTACCGAGTGTAACAGGGATTACGACTTGCCTCGCAGAAGTCGGTGTTCGAAGCCTGTGGGTTTCCAATACGACCTTATGGAGCGTATTTGAGTTTTTATTCGGATCGAGGTTTTATCGGAATGCAAAGGCGTGACGGGGACGAATCTCCGTTTCCAACGAGCAAAGCAAGAGCGAATTCGCCAAATGATACAAACTATATTTGTCCTGTCTGTCTTCGACCGAGGTTACAAGTTCGCAAGGTTGGTATTGGACAGAAGGGTGTCGTACCCTCATCAAGGCAAAATAAAGTATATGTGAGATGCTCACACTTGAGTACTTGCCGATATCCACGTCACAAGCAGAGTGATCGATACGATTGATTAATGGTTACTCAGCTCACACGTGATAGGCACGGTAAGCAATGGGCCTGATGTTGATCAGTTGAAGATCACTGCCATTGAGGGAGTGATTAACAACCACACAAACTGATGCCCCACTGCGGACGAAGAATTTGCTGTCGTGCAAGAGTATTATTATGGCTGGAATACACCGGAGTCTGGACTTCGAGGCGAACTATCAAATATTAACAGTTCATCTGAGGTAAATTGCAGCGTTTGAAGACTTCTACCGTTCACGAGAATCAGCCGCGTTCATGAACGACAGATGAATTTGCTTAGAGGGCAATGTGAATGTGAAGGAGACGTGGTATGACCCGCGTGATAGGTTTCTCACTGATGGCAGGTGCACTCGCGGCCTTAATAATGCGGTTATAAAGACACGCTAACACAGATCGTACGAATCCCTCAACCAGATGTCGTATGTGAGTGTTAGGCTTTAACATCACATCGTGGTCTAACTCACCGCTTGAGTTACTTCGGACATTCCCTGCAGGGAGAGTGAGGGTATGTTCTCAAGTCGGTCGCCGCGTCAGAGGTCATGACGAGAAAATGCGTACCGCAGTGCTCGAAGCTAGCATATGGACACTTGACGGGAAGGCAACGAGAACTGTGCGGTTGTCCGTCAAACCCTGCAGCGATGATGTCGCAAGGAGGTATAGGGACAGAGAAGCTTGATCCTTTGAGTGTCCGTGGCATGGTGGCGCAAGCGGTGATTAATGCTTCCAGGATGCGTGGCCGACATGCGGCGAAGGAAGGAAAGACGCTCCCAATGACTAACCAACTGTGATCGCGCCGTCCTTGACGTTGGTACAGGAGCCGGATTTGCATGGGAGAATCTCTTATACAAGGGCAACAAGAGGGATGAACGAATCGTCTTATCGACCGAGCAAACGCATGGTACGGGTGGCAGAACTTTGCAGGTCGCGGACGGCGCAATTGACAGAGACAAAGAACCCGGAACTTCTGTCTGAGTGTAACAAGGGAATGGGACAGGTGGGCCCATCGGAAGACGGGCTGAGATGGCAACCTGGAATGCAGGGGAACTCAATTCAGTTGCCAATGCTGTCTCGCATCGATCACCGGTTGTTGAGAACAATCGAAAGAGACTACGTAGTACAATGATGAAGATGACAAGTACACAAAAGATGAGTCATCAGGGCGATATTAGTATGCAACTCACATGGTAGAACCGGACTAGACTGAATTTAGAGGACCCGGATTGCGAGACCCGGGTGTGATTCTATGGAGGAACCCAGACGAGAACCTGAGCAGGGACAGCAACCCAGGGTGGAGGAGGGTGGGAGCCATGGCAGAACCACGTGGGAGAGCGTTGGGTTGGGTGTCGAGATGGTTGGGTTGCTCGGGTTGCCAAGTCCCAGTTGATGCATTTTTAGTGTTCGCGAGTTGCCGATCGCTTCATCTTTCCTCTGCTTGGGTTCACTCGACCTGGACCTTCCATGCGTATCTTCCCCCTTGGCCGGAAAGCTGCAACCAGTCTAATACAATATGCAGCCTTATCTCCTGACGATGATACTGACACAACTCTCTGGACAATGTAGAACCAATTTACCATTGAGCCTACTTCTTCCGACCACTGCCTTCGCCTGCCAGCGGATCTATGTTTCTCAAACTCTGCCACCTCTGACTCCGTCATCTATAGATCTGAGATCCGATCTCATTTTTCCCGTGAATCCTTGGACGGCTACAAGGGCAATCTCTTCTCCTCTATTTTTTGCCGAGCCCATTACAGAATAATTTTTGCATGTCCAAAATTGTGATGCGACTGCTCGTGGGTTGTCTCCGTCTCACTGCGTATAAAGGGGCGCCATGGCCCGCCCCCAGATCCCCTCCCCATCAACTTTGTATTCCATCCTTTCCTCCTCTCCCCTCTTCGCGTCTACTCTATATTCCCCATGTTGACCGCCGCCACCTCTTCCGCCTTGACGCTCTCGTCGGCCCCCAACTTCTACCGTGCCCCCTCATCCATATCCATCGTCTTTCCTAAGCCCAAGACCCTCCTGCACAGTTATGGTATGCCCCTACCTTCATCGGCGAATATCCCATATCTTATCCCATTGACAGCGCGTAGCTCGGTCCTCGCCGTCCTTGACAAGGCTATCACCAGAGGCTACTTGACTATTTCAGATTCCCAAGGCGTTTACCACTTTGGAACTCGCTCCAAGGGCAGCAATGAGGTCTACTTCAAGGTCACTAACCCCGACTTCTGGACCCGCGTCCTCTTGTACGTGTCTGCCTCCCTCCCTTTCCGCGGACGAGCTAACCATATTCTTCAGCTCTCAGGATCTAGGCTGTAAGCCTCCGTACATTACAGTGTCCCCTCTTGGTTCGAGCTAACCCCGTTTTAGTCAGCGAAGCCTACATGGTTGGTGACGTTGACGTCAACAGCCTTAAAGCCGTCATGGATGTAAGTCGATGTGCTGTGTCCCTGGAGATCCCTTGGACTCATGAACGATAGCTTTGGCTTGAGAACGAGTCCGGGATGGATGGCCTGTCCTCCGCCGTTAGCCGCATAACGTCAGCAATTTCAGGACTTGCCAACGCGTTCATGGGACAGACACGCTCTCGCGCTCGCTTAAATGCCATTGCCAGCTACGACCAATCTAACGAACTCTTCAAAGTGCGTCTCAAAGAAGACCTTATGGCATCGTCGCTGATATCATGTCCTTTAGGCATTCCTCAGCAATGAAATGATGTACTCCTGCGCATTGTGGAGCGATGCGGAAGGTGGAGTCCGTGGAGATCTGATTGAAGGTCCATTCCCGGGCGATTTGGAGGCTGCACAACTCCGCAAAATTCGCTATGTGCTTACCAAAGCCAGAGTGAAACCCGGCGACCGAATTCTGGAATTTGGCTCGGGCTGGGGCGGAATGGCCATCGAGGTAATTAAATTGTCTTTTCGTTCTCAATTGTGTGACTAAAATTATTCAGGCTGCCCGGACATTCGGCTGCGAGGTCGATACCCTGACCTTGTCCAAAGAGCAAAAAGCACTTGCAGAAGAGCGGATTACAGCCGCTGGTCTCCAGGACCGCATCCGGGTTCATCTGATGGATTATCGCGAGATCCCCGCCGAGTTTGAGAAGGCGTTTGATGCCTTCGTTAGCATTGAAATGTTGGAGGTGAGATTTTTATGAACCTCATCTATCGAATGCTCTCTCATGGCGAATGATATTAGCATGTGGGCTCCAAGCACTATCACACCTATTTCAAGCTCGTAGACTTTGCTTTGAAGTCGCGAAATGCGACTGCGGTAGTCAGCGCTTCGACCTTCCCAGAATCAAGATACTACACCTATCAGTGAGTGTCCCACCCTGAGAAATAGTTTCCCTTCTGATTGCGCAATTTCCCAGACCCGAAGACTTTATGCGCCGCTACATGTGGCCGAACTCGTGCTTGCCAAGTGCAACCGCGTTGATTGAAGCCGCAAACACCGGCTCAGAAGGCAGGTTTACTCTTGAGGGAGTCGAGAACCACGCTGCACGTAAGAGTATTCTTTCCTAGTTTCACGGACCCTTACTGAGCCGAACCTCGCTTATAGACTATCCCCGAACTCTCCGCGAATGGGGTCGCCGCCTGGAAGCAAATGTGCGACGAGAATTGATCATCAAAGACTATCCCGCTTTGAAAGATGTTCACGAGTACGAAGCATTCAAGCGCAAATGGCAATATCTCTTCGCATATGCGGGAGCTGGCTTTGCCAAAGGATACATTACCTGCCACATGCTGACGTTTACACGACCAGTAAGTACCAAGTCAATCTGGCTTGACTCGACTTTGATTGCGTCCATGATCTAGAACGACTGCCCGGTTGCCTGTGATTAAATCAAGTTCAGCATCCTACTGCCTTCGTTCGTCCTGTATCGATACATACTATCTATTCGCATTCAAGCCCCGCAAAGGACATTAGACTTCGTTCCATACCTGCACTGCTAGATGCACTTTATATCTTATATCATTTTTATCTTCGTCGCTTGTTTCCATATTTTCATGTCTTTACCGTATAACGCGGAACCACTACTTACTGTACCTCAATCACGTATCACCTATCCTATATCTCGAATGACACTTGATTTGACTACTCACTTTGGGCTGGAGTGAAGAAAATGCCTTCAATACTACACAAGGTTATGTTAGCTTGACTATAATGAGTTCGAACAGCAAATTATCGACTTGGTCGTTGTGTGCAGGGAATGATGGACTGAGGTGAGTGTCTACGAAGGGTCTTATATATAGTTGGATAGAACAGGAGGCCTAGCCGAACAATATGCGACAAAGGACAAAGGATCCAAGTAACGAAGATGAAACTTGCATTTGTATCTGTCGACCAAACTTAAGTTATAGAGTATTACTTATGATATAGTACTAGAAGTAGTACCTGCATGTACTACGCATGATGTATCGAGTTGGTACGAAAAGCCACACTTAGTCTACCGGTCATATGTAGCTCACTCGATCATACCGGCACTCAGAACTCAATCGCCGCTCTAAACACGCGCAAAAAGTGCTCAAAGGCTGAAGTGTTGAGATCCTGATCCTGCCAGAGTCTCTTGGCACTAGATCGGTCGGTAACTTTTCAATGCCTGTCGGGATCGGTCGACCGACTCCCGACAGCGTCGGCTTCAGGGATGCGTTAAAGTTGGGTTTGTTTACGCTCAAAGGCTAGCCACGTTTTGGAAGAATCGTGTACGCGAGCTCTCCCCAAAGGAGCCAGTAGTTGGGCGATGCAGTGTTGAGCCTAATCGCTTTCCCTGTCGAATAGAGTGCCGGTGCCAGTCGGCGTATCTCGGACCTCGACATCCAAACAAAGTTGTCAACCACTTGACGACGACTAGACTATCCGGGTCCGGTGCTGTGCAAGGGTTAGGGCAGAGTGGGTAGACTTGGAAACGTCACTTGACCAAGGGATATAGTAGACGCTCGTTCGCACACTCGCTGAGAGGACCGTGCATATCGGTCAGGGACACCCGTGAAGAGAGATTTTCTCGACGGGGCGCGGCGAATGACAACTGACATCGGCCGCCGGTTGCAACGTACTACTAGAATGTCCGATTCCACGTTTCGAAGATCCCTCGATCAAGGCTCTCGACAGCTTGATCGGCGTATGACGTTGCGACGTTTCTTGAATCGTCCATTTCCGTCACAACCCTCGAGACAGAGACAGACGTTAACTTCTGAGAATCCTTGATGCTGATTGGTTCTCACCCAGTTCTTCGTCGAAGAGCCACCTCATATGCCAGCAGTTCTCGTTTCATAAACCTGTACGGGAAGATTATTCTATCTGGCAGACTCCACCATAGCCCGCAATCGTTCAGTGTACACGTAGTCTCCCCGAATTCCGGTAGCCAAAGGATTTATTCTGGGCCATGTTCAATGCAGCAGGGTCAGCGTTGTATTGTAGAGACTGCGGCGGGCTGTGGTCGGGATCGTATTCAATGTTTTTCCTCCGAGCTTCGAACAATTTTTGCAAAATGCTTCTACTATGATGACCTCATCTAGGCTATGCCGTTGGCACATGATCAGGCACGCATCGAGCTACGTGGCACCGCCTCGAGACTAGTCTCAACTACTTACAATGACTTTTGCAAAGCAATGCCCGGGCTCTCGCTGCCCCATACTCCGTAGTATGTGTTAGAATCAGGGACCGGTCCTCTCGGGGTACAGTACTTTTCTTCCGGCTGAGATTCGACACACCGCCCCATGTTCATTCCATACGAACCTCTGGATTCGACTGGGTTCACATTCTTTGCACAGATGCTTCAAAGTGGGTCACCGAACTCAGAGCAAGATCCGAAGTGTTTGAAAAAAATTTGTCGAACGACCCTTGCAACGAATCTGTCAGGCGGTAAGTCATCCCCGATGCTTATTCCTTCATACCCGTCCCGGATCGATTATGATCGATCCTCCGTCCACATCTCGGTACCGAGGCCCGCACAAATCTGGCGAACCCACTATGGGGTTTCTCCAATGACGTCAGTTCAACTCAGTTGTCCGATGATGATCTAACTTTGTTGACAGCCAGTCGTCGCGGCGTCGCCTGGTTCAGTAGAGACCGGCAACTGCTACGTGTCAGGAGATGCTCCTTCTTGACGGTCATGCGGTCTCGCCTGAAGTGCGGTGTAGTTGCAACGGTCCACGTGGAGGTCTATTTTCAAACTGAATAATATACTATCAAGAGTTGGTCCATTTGCTCCCACTTCACACGTTCGGCCATGATCGCCTTTGAACACCAAAAGTTGTCGTCTCCTACCTCCTTCTGTCATGATCAGCTGTGGGGGCGTCCCCACCCATCTCTGCGTCAAGGTGGGCGACGAGCCAGAATCATCTACCCTCAAACGCCAAGCCCAGTATCCACCAATTGCGTTTGCCGCACGTGTAGTTCCTAGAATCACCTTTTTTGTCGAGAAACGTTGCAATCCCAAGTATCCGACCCCGCAAGGTTCTATCACGGTATCTCGTCGCTGGGGTTCACTCCAGACATTCCATCAATGAAATGATGAGCAAGAGTTCATCGATCCGCATATCGTCCGCCCGTTTCTCACTCCTGTCCCCCAAGGCATCAAGGTTCCAAATAGAAGGGAAAGTAAAACACCATCCAATTCACCTGTCGTGATGATCAGTTTACAGGTCTACCCATATCGAGCTTGTCGCGCACGATATGTTGCCTCAAGGCAACAACAAAAGGAAAAAGAGGGCACGGCACAAACCGTTCGGGGTACGGCCTCCATGAGCATTCTCTGCTTCCGTAATTTCCAATGGTACCCAAACGTTCCATGGTCCGTGTTCGGAAGAAAAAAAAAAGTGAGCAGTTTCCAACGAACCGAAACATTTCTCAGACTGGAAAACTCCATTCGGACGTTGCCAATACATATAGGGTTGAGTACGCACGGGCGGGACATGTGCGATGTGACAAGGCTGAGAGGCCGGTGAGATACGAAACGACAGGAACCCGAGCACACCGATAACGGAACAATACGATTTCCCCCGACGCGAACGTTGTTCGCATCTGATGGCGGTCGTCAAATGAGCACACGAGCAAGGACGGCGGTAAGCGACACGGATGAGCCCACATGGTTCGGACGCTGAGAAATCTTCACACAAGGGATGGAGTTGTATGTGCGATTGATTCACGCCCGAACACCGCCCTGTCGGCGTAGTTGCCGAGAGCGCAACGTGAGCGTCACGAAAGGCGGGATCATCGGGCTCTCACCGCCGCCATGCCATGCGATTCCCCTTTGTCATGCGTGCTCCAACACCCGCCAGATGTCGGGACGGGAACGGACGTAACGGTGAGCTTTCGTAGTCAAGAGAGCACTCCCCGTTCATCCGAAAGTTTATCAGATCAGACGGAAGTTAGAAGGAACTCCGTGTGCTCGCGCGCGATGTCAGCTGCGTATGGTAAAGTGGTGGGTCGAGCATCGTCTATCCGGGACGTATTAATATAATCATCTTCTTCGAAGTTCATTTGAGTAAAGATGGTGTTGTGCGTCCCCCAAAGTAATTTCAACTATGTATTGTACGCATCAACCCAGGACTTTGGCAGTGAAGGTGTAGAGACAAAACTCCGACCCCAACCATTACCAAGGGACAGAAAACTCGAGCGTTTCGACGCATCGGGCAGGTCTGTATAGGGGGCATAACACAAATAAATTTGGTATAGTAACTATGGTATAAGTGCAGATCAGTATGAGCTCAATAGGATAATGGACGCAGGAAACGAGAGAAAAACGCTCCGTGGCAAGAACCATCTAGGCCAGGTTTGATCCGGTAGGGTCTAGCTTCGATGTCCATGACTGTAATTCCTTCAACGATGGCGCAGCAAGCACATGCGAATTAGCGGCGGTGAATAGCGTGAAACATAATGGTTTCTGCGAGTAGCGGCGTCGGTT
>JBBPSN010000029.1:2663-16897 GCA_038093615.1 Austroboletus olivaceoglutinosus | reverse complement strand
CCATCGATGTCGGTTAGGGTTTTCTGTCGACAGCTTCGTTGATACTATACTTTTTTTTTGTCGATATTTTTCTATGATAGTGGATCCTGCGCAGTTGTTGAATGTGATTATGCCAGATTGTCTGCCATTGCCATGTAAATGTGTCTGTGCGCTCGGGCCGTTTTGTCAATGCTGCGTAAACGACCACAAAGCAGTGTCCACAAGACACAAAGCGTGTGCACTGCTTGCTGCGTTGGACCCGCGCGGACCTGCGGTGTATAAAATCCATCGTCGTCCGTCCCACACAGACCACACATCACTTCTCCTACCGCCAGCATGGCCACTCCTCCCCCCAATCTGGATACGAGGGACCTCCCCTACGGCTGGATACAACAGTACAACTGGGAGTCCGTATCCCCCCCTCTTCTCCCCGATTTTCGCTGATGATATCTTCCCGTGCAGATACAGACAATGGTGCGTCACCCAACGGGCAGCATCGCCAAACGTGCTCACATTGATCTACATAGGTTCTATGTGAACACCCGTGAGCAGCCCCCGCGTTCATCCTGGGAACATCCCCAGGGCCCGATGCCCCAAGGCTTTGCAGCCCCGCTCGGCCCCCCTCCCCCTGATCGTGGCTACAGCCGCTCCCCGTTCGGTGGCCCTCCACCCCCGCCCTCGGGTTATGGAGGTGGTTACTCTAATTACCAGTCGTATGGTCAGCCCCCTCAGGGCTATTACAATACCGCGTCAGGTGGATACGCAGGTGTGTTCGCTCCATCGGACCTTCTTGAGATAACTGATTACGTACTTTTGTTGTGTTATCCAGCCCAGCCGCAAGTCGTTTACGAACAGCCTCGCAAGCAGCAGAAGAAAGGACCCGGTTTGGGAACAGCAGTCTTGGCAGGTTCGTTGAGGTGCTAATGCGATACAATGGAAGCTAACATTGGAAGTAGGCGGAGCGGGTCTGGTAGGAGGCGCCCTCCTGATGGATGCCTTCGAAGATCACGACCAACGCGAGAGAGACATCGGCTTCGACCAGGGTTTGTGCCAAGTTTATACACTGCTCACTGTCTGAGTTTTTTTCGGCAGGTTACGGGGATGGTTTCGATAATGGTCAAATGGACAACGGCTGGGGAGGTGATGGTGGCTTCTTTTAAATCACTGTGGCCAAAGTCGCCGAGCAACGGGTGTATGACGAGTTATTCTTTTTCCTTTTCCTTTCTTCTATCTTCTTTTTCCCTTGGATGTGCGACTAGCACGTTTGAGAAGTTTACCATCCGATTGTTACCGGATGGGTCTTGAACGTAACCGCAGTTATATCATGTGATGACGTATTTGAAATGTTCTCAGACGGGCCAATCAATGACGAGCTCTCAGGTGCTTGTGGGCTCCTCGGATCACTCTCCAAGCCACCTTTGCTTCGCTGTACCATATCAAGTCATCTTTTTACTCCAAGTTTTAAACACAATTGAGCCATCTAGCCCACGTCAATTGCAGCAATTGAGTCGGTCGGGACTTGTCATGGTAAGTTGGAGCATGCTGCCTTAGATAGCCCAAACTTGCTGATGAAGGAGTTCGCTCAGTAATGTTAGCGAGGTCGACGTGGTAACTCCTGTTCAAGCGCCTGCGAGCGCTGTCAAGTCTGGGGCACTTGTGACCCAGCCAAGGAAAAAAAAGGGCACTGTCATTTGGCACCCTGTGGCCCTGAACCTCGGCGACCCTCTGTCTTCTAAGTTCTGAGCTGGTCGATGAAAGTTCGAGACTCGACGCCTCTACAGGCACACTGGTGAACAGGTCTTTGATCCTGCCATTCCTGTCCTGCCAACAATCAGACGTGCCTCTGATTATCGATAAACGCTGGGAATACTTATACGTTACTCTTCATTTCGTTCTTTTCCACCAGCCTGTAAGTTTCGTGATCTTTCACCCTGCCCTCTGATCTCTACCACATTATCATGCATGGGTTCTCACCGTCGGACTCGACCCCCTGCTTCATTCTTCAACCCGAGTCTCAGATCCCTATGGACAGAGGTCCAGCGAGAGTTACACTACTCCAGACTGTAGCCGCTTCATAAAGTTTTCCGTCTACAGGGACTCTAGAATTTCATCTGCTTGCTCTTGCGGCTAGATGGCAACCTTTGCCTGGGAAAACAACTGGTGATTTCCGCTTCATTTCGCTATTTCGCTTCCAGGAGAGGTTCTGGCTCTATTCGCCTGCAGTCGTGCTTTACGAAGACGACCCAAACTAAAGCTCATTCTAGCCTACCCTTGAAATCAATCACAAGGAACCTCTATTGTACTCGCTCTCGACGAGTATCACTGAATGGCATTATTCCAAAAGTCATCTATTGTACGCCACATTCGGAAGTATTAGAGGCGCTCCTCTCTATCTGCGCATCTGCTCACCCTTCTCCGCAGTTCTTCCATAGGTTTAATGCTCATGTTCCCGAGGAAGTAGAGGTGTGTGCTCTGCTGAATGAAACCTCGTATTTCGTGGATGCCAGTAAAGACACGCTTGAAATAGCTGAAACATCACTTTCCATCCATCTATCACCGCTGAACGGCAAGAGCCTCAAATTGACTTCAAATAGCCCAGTTGGCCCTGCATGTCTTCATCAATATCGCATTCATGTTTAATCCCACGCAACGAAAATGTTATCTATAATGAAGTCAGCCCCTATCAGCAGTTTCGTGTTTTCATTTCCCGCGCCTGTCTACAAGGACTTCGTGTGAACCTCTTGCACTTCGCAAAGTGCGACCATGATCTCACTAAACCCACCGCTAAGTTACTCTGCGTCACTGTCTCTCTGGTGTCTGGCCCGAAGGTTCTTATTCCATCCCTGGCAGATTTCAACCACCGTCTGACAGCTCTGCAAGAATAGTGACTTCAAACCTTCTTGACAGGTTTGACCGTGGTCGGGAAAAGGGAGGTTTGACTCTTGGCTGATTGCTAATGTGGTTGCAGACGATATCTCATACCAATATCAATGCTCTCACGCGTCATATGTGTGGGAGTCCCCACATCGAACGCACACAGTTGCGTGCATGGAAGCTCGTCATCTGGCAGATTGGTATTCTCGGAAAATCACTTGGAAACCAGCCAAACGTTGCTATCACTATTACTTCTCACCCTTATGGGATACCAAGGAAAGTAGGGTTCCCTGAGCCTGGAACCATGGAACCGATGCTGAACGCGTAACTCGACATCGGGCGAACTACCCACGCTGAAAACAGGTACAGAATCCGAGGATTGAACTCGGGTTCATTGCGTGAAACCCTGCAAGACTGACCCAAACCACGATCTCACTGGAACAATTTCGTTCCTTACATTTTACATCTTCCACGCACTGATCGGCAATCCGTAGTCTGATCCCTCTGCCATGTGATGCGCGAGGAGCTCTTGATGAAGTCCGATCGTACCTACTTTAGGGTTGGATTAATCTTTACCCAGTGGTGAGACGGTGGGTGGCCTTTCTCTAGCAGATCATCCTATCCAGGCTGACCCACCCCGCATAACTATGCTCCAGAGAGCCGCTTCTTCCCATATCCGCTGCGGCCCTCCCACTTTGTCCGTTGAAACGTTCACAGATTTGCGCCTTCGAGTATGCGTAGCTTCGCAACATCAACGGATTCAGCCGGCCGAATGCTTTGAGTTGTGGAGACCACAATTTTCCTCCCGCGTCAATCGTATTACGTACGACTTTGGAGCACTCGGAATGGCGCGAGAGGATAATTTGGTCCAGTGTCAAGGCACCGGCTCCGGACTCTAGCGATCTAACCAGGAAATTTGCGGGTGACGCCATTCTTACATCAGGACAAGGTATTCATGGGTACAGTTTCTATGGAACCATTTAGCATTGGTGTTTTTATAGTGTCCGAGTTCGATTCCAGTGTGGATGGAGTAGAATAATATATGGATTCCAGACATGTACGCCCCTATATGATCTAAAAGGTTATCTTCTTCGATCACGACTTGTCAAACATATGTAGTTTCCCGTCTTTGCCATGGAAACCTTGTTATCGTCGCGTTGAACACCCACAGTCTGTCTAACTGTAAATTAACGAGCGCATGGCCAAGGAATCTTTAAAAGATTTTTATGTAGAACGTTTCCCAAGCTTGCATGAGCAACCCTCCCAAGGAGTGTCACGCCTATTGAACGCGGGATTCCTTGATGGACAACAGGGCTAAGGGTTTTCTGAGTGTGGACGAATCACACTCCTGTAGTAAACACTGAGGGTCATCCGGCGGTTTCCTCGGACGAAAGGACATGACATAGATTATGGGTCAGTGTTCGAGTGAACTCGTCCGCGGAGTGTCGCGTGATCATTTAGAATTTTTCTTCCTGCACTCGCGAGATCACAAGGTACGCGTCCAAAGTACTTCCCAAACATCGGATGTGCGGGTGTTCTCTTGCTGGTCGGGCACATCAGACCCCTGAAACCAACATGTGGGTCCCCGGAGTGTTTACCTGTCATCTTCAGATCAACCAGCGAACCGGTAAGATCATCAGCGTGGGTATGAAATTGTCGAACTGCATGTTGTTCCATTTATCTAGATATCGATGTCTCAAGATGAAGAACATGCATACGGGTATACCCGGGGAGATGATTATATGAATCGGACGGTGTCCACAAGATCCTCGCTGTGTGAAATATGCGCAGTCTCTTCTACCCGGAAGTCGATTCCTCTAGCCTTTTCTCGCATCAGCTGATATAGGATGAGCAGGCGTCAGCAACGAACCGATGGTACGAATTGGAGACGCGTACGGTGAGTCGGTGACGATACTTGTTGGGAAAGCTTTCTCATCACGACAGACGGGTAAGTGACGTCAAATGAAGTTTATCCGATTATTGGACCGTCAGAGGGTCGGCGCTATCAACCCCCAACTTGAAGCAGTGATAAAGCTTAAAGCCTTGGCCGTTGGCTGGATCGAACGTCGTCCAATTAGATTCGCGCTTGTAGCGAATCACGTGATAGTTCTATTTGTTCACGCCACACTAATTAACAAGCCGCGAAGACGCGTCTTGTTTGAAGTTTTTTTTTCCCTTGCCTTTTCCCCCCTCAACCGTGCCGTTGCCTCATATCCATGGTACAGACAAGAAAACGTGGTCGCAATTTGGGAACGCCTGCGACCACGACGACAGCGAGCACATCGTTGTCTCCTGTCACGGTCGCAGACTCCGTGGAACCAGACACCCCTGATACGTCTGAACCAGAACTGAACTCAGTGGAAAAAACGGATCCTTCTTCTCGTATTTTCACCAGAAACGCTCGAAAACGCGCCGCGGAAGATGATGTGGATACCAACGTTGCGCGGAAGCGAAGAATTGTCGCAACTGATGTGGTCGTCAAGACACCGCGAACACGGGCTTCAAAGACAAAGGCGAGGACACTCGACTGTGTCTATGATCATCGTGACTGAGTCAGCCAACTTTGTAGAACGAATATACGCCTGTGCCGAGGAATAAAGGCAAGGGCAAGGCGCGGGCCATTGATACCTCTGAGCCGGATGATGGCGAAGAGTCCATATCTGAAGATGAGTTGCAATATAAGAATGCTTATGAGGAATCCGAAGACAGTGGTTCCGACTATGAAGTAGTGCCAGATTCAGAAGAAGAAGCTCTCGTGGTTTCTGCCGCCATCGAGGCATCCCACAAGACCGCCCGCTGCGAAGCTCAACAAAGGTTGGGCGCCGGTCCATCAACTTCCAGGGCAACAAGTTCGAGTAAGCGTGTGACGTGCACTGTGGAGAGTGACGAAGAATTTTACGTGGACTCGGACAAGTCTAATGAAAAGTCAGAGCTGTCTGTGCTCGAAATCTCTGACGACGACGAACCTTTGTCGAAGAAGCAAGGAAAGGTGAAGGCGAAGGCGAAAGAGAAGGAGAAAGAAAAGAAGAAAAAAGAAAGTTCGGCTGTGGAACTTACCTGGGTTGAAATGAGAGAGCAACGTTGTCGTGAGCGACTCCAGCAAAAATCACTCAAGTCGGAGATACATGCGCTATCAATGAAACTTGGCCGCAGGTTGACATGGGTATGTTCAGGTGTGCTTGGAGAATTGTCTGTTCAGTATATATCCCAGGCAGAGAAAAACACTATTGCGCTGCATTTGCACCATGCGGAACTCAGGGACATATGGGGCGATCTCGAAGAACAAGTTCCCGTGGTTATACCCGAGAAAGCAGAACAACCTGCTGGACTGAAGGTTACCCTCTTGCCGTTCCAGCAAGAATCTCTCAGGTGGATGGGCGAGCAAGAGAATAGCGTTTGGCATGGTGGCGTGTTGGCTGTAAGCTTTTATCTTGTCACCGTTTTTTTCAGGTTTCTGAGTTTTGTGTGTTCAAGGACGAAATGGGGTAAGGAAACAAGTCGTCTTCGTCAAGCATGTCTCAAATATCGGTTTCATGCAGTATGGGAAAGACGATTCAGATGATTTCACTCTTCGTATCCGACTTGAAGCGGCCCAACCTTGTCATTGCGTATGTATTATCTTTTTATCATGTGTACGTGTCTCTTGACAAAACGCCACCTATGTAGTCCGACTGTTGCAATTATGCAATGGCGCAACGAGATCAATGCTCATACCGAGGGTTTGAATGTTCTCGTTTGGCATGGTGCTTCCCGCATTGCGAATCCCAAAGAACTCCGAAAGTATGATGTTGTACGTCGACTCCAATTGGCGCTATGATTCAACCCGTGCTGACTTTGGCCAGGTCCTGACCAGTTATGCTGTAGTAGAAAGTTGTTTCAGAAAGCAAGAAACCGGTTTCAAGCGTAAGGGCCACATAGTGAAAGAGGCCTCCCCCCTTCATCAAATTAAGTGGAATCGGATCGTCGTAAGACTCATCCGGTTGTCTCGTCGTTTCTACGATGGCCTTAATCTTCTCCTAGCTTGACGAAGCTCACTATATCAAGGATCGTGCCACTGGCACTGCCAAAGCTTGCTTTGAATTGGAAAGTAGTTATAAGTGGTGTTTGTCGGGAACTCCGCTACAGAATCGTGTTGGAGAACTTTACAGCATGATTCGTTTCTTAGGGGGGGACCCCTTTGCTTTCTACTTCTGTGAGCGTTGTCCTCATGGTTCCATGCCATCTCATAAGTTACGTTGCAGGCAAAAAATGCGAATGCAAATCGCTCCACTGGAAGTTTTCGGATAAAAAATCTTGTGATGGTATGTACCTCCTCTGTTGCACTCAGAGGTATTTACACCCTTGATAGATTGTGGTCACAGTCCTATGCAACATGTGGGATATTGCACCTCCATCCAAGCAACGTATATCATCTTACTCCTCACTCTTTAGACTTGTTTCTGGAATAATGAAATCTTGACACCTATCCAAAAGAATGGTATGCAAGGACCCGGAAAGACAGCTTTCAAGAAGCTGAGGACCCTTTTGGATCGTATGATGCTCAGGCGAACAAAAGTATGTATTCCCCTCTTTTACTCGTGATTGATACGAAGTTATTTCTTAGATACAACGTGCGGACGATCTCGGGCTTCCTCCGCGAACGGTCATTGTTCGAAAGGACTACTTCAGCCCAGAAGAGAAAGAATTGTATCTCTCACTCTTTTCTGACGCTAAACGTCAGTTCAGCACCTATGTTGATTCGGGATCTGTCCTTAATAGTGAGTTGTCTTGCTTTTCTCAGTGTTCTTCCACCTCTAATCTCTGGCCAGATTATTCCAATATCTTCAGTTTGTGCGTATATGCCCTCTAATTCTACCCTTGTGAGCTTAGCGTGCTCTTACTAGGCTCACTCGTATGCGCCAAATGGCTTGTCACCCCGATTTGGTTCTGCGAAGCAGGAGCAACGGTAACACATTCTTCAGCAGTGAAGAACTCAGCGAGGCCACTGTTTGCAGGCTTTGCAATGACATTGCCGAGGACGCTATCCAAGCGAAGTGCCACCATATCTTCGATCGCGAGTGTATGAAGCAATACTTGAGCGCTGCTGGTGACATCGAGGTATTGTTTCATCGGTTTTCCCCATAGCTTCTGAGTAACATGCTGTCCTTGTAGCCGGAATGTCCTGTCTGTCACCTCCCTTTGACTATTGACCTAGAAGGACCTGCACTTGAATTAGAATCAAACTTGCCGACTACAAGGCAGGGCATTATTGGCCGTCTCAACTTGGATACGTGGCGCTCATCTTCCAAGATTGAGGCTCTAATAGAGGAATTGACTAATCTGCGTGCACAAGATGCCACCACGAAGAGCATTGTGTTCAGTCAGTTTGTCAACTTTTTAGATTTGATTGCATTCAGGTTACAGAGAGCTGGATTTCAGGTGGGTGTTGTTGCCGTTTGCCCTTTCCATGTGTTCATGTTTCTAGATATGTCGACTCGAGGGAACGATGTCGCCTCAAGCTCGCAACGCTACTATCCAGCACTTCAGTATGCCTATTTCCTTGACCTTTATCCATCTCTAACACCAGGCCTCATTTCAGTGACCAACGTTCATGTGACCGTATTCTTGATATCCCTGAAAGCCGGTGGTGTTGCACTCAATTTGACGGAAGCCTCACGTGTCTATCTCATGGATAGTTGGTGGAATCCTGCAGTTGAATACCGTAAGGATACCCATTCTTGCCGTGAGACAGCTGCTGATCGGCGAACAGAGGCTATGGACCGCATTCACCGACTTGGTCAGCACCGGCCTGTCCAGGCCATCAAGCTTGTCATAGAAGACAGCATAGAGAGTCGTATCATTCAAGTACGTGATCCCGTTTCACGTATTCGCTGTGCATGACACCGCGCCTCCCTAGCTCCAAGAGAAGAAGTCTGCCATGGTCAATGCTACCCTGTCTACGGATGAGTCTGTATGTGTCTTTTCCTTTTCTGTATCGTCACCTCGCTCACGAGCGCTGTCTATGCAGGCGATGGGCCGCTTGACCCCCGAAGATGTACGTAAAAACTTCTTCCATTTGAATTGCATTGGTTCATCTGACTTGCCCTATGCCTAGCTCGGATTCTTGTTCAGGGTACGTTACTGCTACGCCTTTCTGTTCCATGGCTTAAATTTGGTTTCAGCTGTGAACGTTCTAGAAATATAAACGTGACGAGACTGGTCGATATTGGACTACTTAGGAAAGTTCACTAATGTAATTAGTTGTACATGTTGATATTTCAAACTTTGTTCGCGCGGTAGACTCCGTTAATCACATGAATTGGTGAATCTCCGAATAGTAGCCGCTTCAGTGCCAGTGATCACTTGGTTTCCTCCACAAACCTGCTCGCACGCTCGCCATGTCGCCCAAGGCTCGGGAGTTTACATTCGAAGAAGTAGCTCAGGTAGGATGGCATCGTTTGAACCTCGTGTAACGTATGATTCACCTTCGACTTTACGCAGCACAACAAGCAAGGCGACCTGGCAAGTTTCTTTGCTGGAATACAACGTCTTGTTGACCCCCTTGCAGTGGATTGTCATTGACGCCAAAGTGTACGACCTCACCCGGTTCGCAGACCTCCACCCTGGAGGTGCCAACGTACTTTATGCACCCGGCGTCGGTAAGTTTGCGCTCCTTATCAGTAACATAATCATACCCACGCCCTTGCCGCATACACCAGCTGGCAAAGATGCGACCGACGTCTTTTTCGGTCTTCACCGCCAAGAAGTCCTCCTACGCCCCCAATACGCGCGCCTCCAAATCGGCACCATACGCGGGCAAGCCGAAATCGTCGCGACGCCAGAGCCCGGAGCACTGTCCCTCGTTCCCTACGGAGAACCGACGTGGCTTAGCCCGGGATTCCATAGCCCTTACTACAACGACGGACACCGCCGATTCCACAAGGCCGTCCGTGCATTCTTCGCCCAGGAGGTTTACCCCGAAGCGGTGCGATGCGAGGAGAGTGGGAAACGGATCTCGCAGGAACTCGTCGACAAGCTCAGGTGAGGTGCCCGCGTAGATCCAACCGTCTGTATTCAACGATGGCGGCAGTGCGATAAACGTGTTGGCGATGCGGATTGGTCCGGGAAGACATTTGCGAGGACGGTCGCTCATGGGCGGTATCGTGAAGCCGGAAGAGTACGACCACTTTCACGAGGTGCTAACCTATTTGCGTTATATTTGGTCATCCACCGCTCATTTTTTTTGGAGTAGCTCATTCTTAACCTCGAATTAGCCCGTTTTGGAACGCGTGGCTTCGTGGATGGGCTGCTCAATGGTGGCGTTATTGGTCTTCCCCCGATCCTCAACTATGGGTCCCCGGAAATCCAATCCCGGTATGTTCCTGATGTCCTCGACGGGAAAAAATATATTGCACTCGCCATCACGGAAGCGTTTGCGGGAAGTGATGTTGCTGGTGTTCAGACGGTCGCCGTGAGAGATGGTGATGACTGGGTTGTCACCGGGACTAAGAAGTACGTGGTTTTTGTTCCTCTTGCGATAGTACGATGTCAATATTGGGACTAGATGGATAACGAACGGAATGTTTGCGGATTACTTCACCACCCTTTGCCAAACCGATGTATGCATCTTTCTTTCTCTTTGCATTTTGTCTGACAATTTGCACTGACAGAAAGGTCCCTTGGTCCTCCTTATTCCTCGTTCGGACAATGTTTCTACAAAGCCGGTCAAAACATCGTACTCGGCCACGGCGGGAACAGCATACGTGATCTTTGACGGTGCACGCGTTCCCGCATCTCACATGCTTGGAAAAGTCGGTCAAGGCCTGTATGTTATCTTGAGCAACTTTAATCACGAGCGGTGGATGGTGGCTGCCACGAGTCTGGGAGCACAACGGGTAGTTGTGGAAGAATGTCTCAAGTCAGTGTGGTCGTGAGCGTTGTTGTCTATGTCAGATGCTGATCAACCAGATCAGGTGGACCAACCAACGTATCGCTTTCAAGAAGCCATTAAACTCACAAGCCGTGATACGGGCGAAACTCGCGCTGATGATTGAACGCGTCGAGGCGTGTCAGTCGTGGATAGAGAGCATTACGCACCAGATGAACAACGTACGTTGTGCTGCATTTACTCTGGCTCACCTTGACGCATTGGTTGTAGATGAACTATGCCGAACAATCTGATAAACTGGCAGGGCCCATCGCACTTCTTAAAAAGTACGCCTTAATGACTCGCCGTTTTTGCTCGCGTGTCCACGTTAAACCGATCCAGATTTATCTCGCGTTCAAGCCGAGAGACAGCTGAAGATGCGACGCAGATGTTTGGTGGGCGGGGTATCACGGTTGGTGGAATGGGAAAGATTATCGAGAACGTGGGTATACGTCCAATACGTTCTAGCAGACCGCTGATTTGAAGATGCACAGTTCCACCGCACCTCCCCATTTGACGCCATCCTTGCCGGTGCAGAGGACGTCCTGGGAGACCTCGGTGTTCGACAAGCAATTCGCAAGATACCGAAAGGCGCGCGTCTGTGAACTGTCGTATCGGGGGTTGTCGACGACGTCGAGCTGCCCACGGAGCTACCGAATTGGGCAAAGGTCGTGCTTCCTAGATGAACTTGCGGGTCTAGTTTATGCAACAACAGCAGAATAAAAATCGGTGACAAGCATTTCGGTTGGGAAAAACTAAAAAGGGCTACTTTCTGGTTTCATTGTTTTCATTGAAAGAACTTCTTCAACTGACTTCATGCTGCCATGTTAATCGACCCTCTGCTCCAGTCGTGGTTGTTCGACAAGCGTTCCGCAATTGCAAAGCAGTGTCGAAAAGATGCTTCTTTGTGAACAATCGCCACAAATACTACGTGAATATCGACTTGTGACTGATCATAAATATCTCTATTACTGTTTTCCATTAGTCCTGTATGTACCAATATGCCGTCCTATTTTCCGTGTCCTTCATTACCCTCTGATGATCTAACTGCAATAAAAATGAAGCCATATGCATGAGACCCTGATCAAGTCCGAGATAATAACTCCAAGGTGTAGGATATCAATGTCCTGGATGCCCTGTGCGACGAATCCGACGATCGAAAGCAATACGACCTCCAACATGCACCTCTACCTTCCTCTCGCGGTCCCAGCTCACTTACCTCCATAGCCCAAGGACACCGAGGAGCATGGCTACGCCAAACAACTCCTTCGTGTACACTCCAAACGTCCTACCGCTGATCACCGTTGCCGATGTGTGTCCGCCGGGCGACGTTGATGATCCTCCCGCGAGCGGAGGAATCGTCGATCCCCCGCTCGAGCTCGAATCGTTGGCTTTTTGTCCGGGCAACACGAGCTGGGGCAGGACGAAGCCCATGTCAACGCAGGTCATGTAAAGCACTGAGTAAGACGGGCGTCAGCGTCAGGGTAGCTGTCTGCAACATGTCGGACGTACGGTTGAGGTTCGTTTGGGCGGCCGCATAGTTGCTCGCGTTGAGGGCCGAGCCGACGCATTCGAGACAGTTGTAGTACTGTGTCTCAAAGGTGGTGGTACAGCACGCTGTGAGGGGGCATCCCTGTAAAGGAGAGCATGCCCGAATCAGCAGCAGAGTCGTGAGCGGCTCTGGACGTGACTTACCAAGCTGACCTCGTTGTTGACCGGGCTGCAAGTGGAGGCGCACTGGGGGGGCGTGGAGGACTGGGACGCGATGCTAATTTGCCGTTTCTCGACACCTTGCCCGATGGAAGCGGCGGAGATGGGTGGTACGCGATGACCGAGGAGAGGGTGCACCAGCGCATTGACGCACACGGCGAGCGAGAACACGGAAACGCACAGCGTCGAGACGCGCATGGTCGGGCGAAGGAAAGAGGGATTGGAAAAAGAAGCTAGATCCAGTGACACTAAGTCAGCGCGTAAAGGTCGTAAGCGGTACGCTTGGTGCTCGCTCCGACTGAATGGTATGGGGATCAGAGACATTGTCTCAGTCATGCTTTGATAGCAGACATGTTTGGAACTGGACCACCTGACTATCGAGTACTTTGAGAGCACGGGCAGCGATGGCCGGCAAGAGACCTGTCCCTGCTATGGTGACTTGACAAGTTATGTTGGTTATGTAACAAGTTTTTTCCTACTTGCATTTGAGCGGGATGACCAGCCATAGCCCGCCCAGCTTCTTTCCGACCGCTGCCCTCGTACGTGCCCCATTCTCTCTCATATCATCATTTACAACCCTCTCACAGGACCATGCCGCAGCTGGCCTCGGCGCAGGCGTCGTCGCCGTCCTTTGCATGCATCCGCTTGACCTCCTCAAGGTCAAGCTCCAAGTGTCGACGTCCAAACCTCCCGGTGGCATCGGAAAGCAAATCTGGTACTCTTTGCGCGGCATACATGCAGAGCAGGGCTGGAGAGGTCTGTACCGCGGCGTAGGCCCGAACATCGCCGGAAATGCCTCTAGCTGGGGTCTCTATTTTCTCTTGTCCGTACCTATCACGCCACGGAACGCGTCCCATTGCTCATCATCCTTTCGGCAGTTACAATATGCTCAAGAAACGCGCATCAGGTGACGACCCAGACTTTCGCTTGTCCCCTGGTGCCTACCTGCTCTGTTCCGCCCAAGCAAGTTCGCTACTCGTCCCTTTGCATCCCCAGACACGTTCTAATGTGCATGCAGGTGCCGTGACGGCGATCATGACCAATCCGATCTGGGTCGTCAAAGTGCGCATGTTCACCACGCGCGCAGACGACCCCAAATCCTACAGGAATCTCTGGCGTGCGTCCTCCCCCACACGACTAGCTCGCATTTCTGAGATTTCTCCGTGACAGATGGATTTTCGTCCATTTACAACGCAGAGGGCATACGCGGTCTGTGGAAGGGGACTTTGCTCGCCCTCGTCGGCGTCAGCAATGGCGCCATACAATTCATGGCGTACGAAGAAATGAAACGATGGGGCTTTGAACAGAAACGAAAACGGTTCGCGAAAGCGGGGAAAACGATGACGCCAGAGGACGATAAACTGGTACGCGTATAACACGGTCCTGATGTGCTCACCCTCATTCACTTGTGCCTTCATACCCAGTCGAACACAGCCTATACTGCCATGTCGGGCGGAAGCAAGTTGTTTGCACTGGGAATGACGTACCCATACCAAGTCGTTCGTTCTCGTCTGCAGGTGAGCCCGTCTCTCTCTTTTTTTCCCTATGCGTGTACCATGATATCATACAGAACAATGCTACGACGCACCTATACCCTGATATCCCCACCACCATCAAGCGAACGTGGAAAGGTGAAGGTACCCGAGGCTTCTATCGCGGCCTCGGAACGAACTTGGTTCGCGTCCTTCCAGGGACCTGTGTCACATTCGTCGTGTACGAGAACCTGGCATGGATGTTCCGGACGACCGCTCTCAGACGAGAACAG
>JBBPSN010000028.1:4816-30891 GCA_038093615.1 Austroboletus olivaceoglutinosus | reverse complement strand
TAAAACGGTTCGTTCAGCTAGCACTGAATACCCATTATCATACGGTAGAGAAGCCGTGAAGGAATTGGGTGATGCCCTTGCTTCCCCTGCCGGTTGGCACACGCTTCCTTGCTCTAATGACCCAATCAACGATGAGGAGCACGTCGTCGCTTGTTGTAAGCATTTCAACTTCTTTCAATCACATGTGAATGACTTGGATGCCAAGCGGATTCGTACTGGCGCACGACCGACACGATGTGGGGCAACAACATATTTGCCCACGAGAACTGGGAAGGCAGGAGTAACTGGATACATAATAAACGTCCGATAGGTAGCGACCCATCTCATCCTTATTGACCGCTGGCTCACATCCATCTTCAGCTAAAGATTCGTTCTTCTCATACCCTTATTCCCCTGAACCAGCGGACAATGGCCCCGAGTCAATGGAACAAGCAAAAGCGCACGTTAATGCGACTATAACCCAGTTGTTTTATACCAGCAACATGGTCCATGACTTTTTCTATCGGCAAGTTGGAATACTTGATGTTCCCCTCGCTCGCACTTAACATGTATCAGGTACGGGTTCACCGAGGTTGCCGGAAACTTCCAACAGTACAACTTTGGAAGAGGCGGTGAAGAAGGCGACGCTGTCATCGCAAACGCACAGGATGGAAGTGGGTTCAACAATGCGAACTTCATGACCCCACCTGATGGGCAGAATGGGTTTGTACAAGCTCGCATGTTTTACATGACGGCCTGTCTGACCATTTTTCTGCAGCCGCTGCCGTATGTACCTCTGGAATACTAACTCTCCCTACCCCGACGGGGACATGGAGGCTGGTATCGTTATCCACGAACTGGCTCATGGTCTTTCTACTCGCTTGACGGGTGGCCCAAAGAATTCTGGATGTCTCGGCTGGGGAGAGGCCGGTGGTATGGGTGAGGGTTGGGGAGGTTCGTTTTTTGATGTGGTGACGCATTGCAAGCAACTAATCGCTCTGCAGATTTCATTGCGACATCAGTCCGCTCGACCTCCGATTACTCGGACTTCCCGATGGGCGCTTGGGCTTCTAATCGTTTGGATGGTATCCGCAACTACCCATACTCTACCAACACAGTGATCAATCCGTCGATGTATGACACTCTGGACAAGCCAGGCTATTGGGGTGTCCATGCTATTGGCGAGGTCTGGGCTGAAATGCTTTGGGTACTTCAACAGCGATTCATTGCCAAGCACGGGTTCTCGGAAACACTTTTACCTACTGTTCCTGATGCTGATGGGACACTTCCTCCCAACGACTTTTATCGACCACAGACGTTTAGTCCATTGATTGGTTCGCCGAACCCTCTTATTCCGAAACACGGCAACACGCTGTTGTTGCAACTCGTGTTGAACGCCATGAAGTTGCAGCCTTGCTCGCCCAGTTTCTTTGATGCTAGAGATGCGATCGTTGAAGCGGACAAGATTCTGACCAATGGCGAGAACGTGTGCGAGATTTGGGAAGGGTTCGCGGAGAGAGGGCTGGGTGTCAATGCCAAGGTTGTTGGCAAGACGCCATGGGGTGGAGGCGTTCGCACAAATGTGAGTTTTCCCGAATCGATTCGTCAGTCCGCATTGAGCGCGTACTGCGACAGGGCCTCCGAGTGCCATCCCAGTGCCGTCCCGGACAGCCAGAGCCGAAGCCCACCCCGCGGCCCGGTGATCCTGACGACTGTGACCCCACTTTCCCCTGGTGCTGGTTCAAGAACCGGATTGGCAAGTGGATTCCGGGTTTGCCTTGGGGCTTCAACTATTACTAGTGAATATGCAAGCGGAAACATGATGGACGGTCATGCTCATACCCGCATTCGATACCGTTTGATGTCGGAAATACCACGGATGAGTCGTGGGCCTCGTCTCGCTTTTTCTTTGCTGTAATGCTTTGATCTTTTTTTAAATTGTCTATCTACATAATAGTCGTACGCCCGGGACGCGAGGGACGTATTGTTTATGCCTACCAATGCAAACTACCTGTGTATTTTTTCTCGTGTGCGACTGAGCGAAAAGTACTAGCACGACGCGCACCAATTCGCCTGAGATGGGGTAGTCTCCGATTCGTCCGAGTTCATCAGCGTAAACGTCAATGTGCACTTGGTAAATAAAGGTTTCAGACTCGCTGTACCACGCCAGAGAATACACTATATAAACACACTAGACTCCGTCCACTAGTCACCTATATTCGCACTCTGAGTCGCGCCGAGAAAGGTCGCTCATCCTATAGTTTCCGACTGACCCTTTGTCCCAAAGGCCCAGTGCGTCTTCGAGCCGACCGAATCCCCCAACTCGTCCCCCGTCCAAGTCCCCGTCCACGGCGTCGCCCAATCCTGGGACAAAGTCCACCCTCGGCGGGCGCTCGTCGAGCCGTATGCTCTCGGAATCGTCCGCATCCACATCCACATCCACCCGTACGACGTCCGCAAACGCGATCACACTCTCAGACGCCTCGAGTCCAAACCCAGTATCGATGCGCTGCCGTTCGCGCTCGTACAGTTCCCGCATCCCGATGACGAACCGGGGTATGAGTATGCAAAACGCGGTCGCGCAAAAGGGGTATAGGGAGAGCGAGAGAGCCGTGTTGCTCACGACGGGGAGACTCATGAGGTTGGTGATGACGTTCCTGGGGGGACGTGTGAGCGGCCCGGCGAGGAGGGTGGGGGGAGGGGACGTACAAGACAAAGTAGAGCAGTCCTTCGCGGACGAATAGACGCATGTACTGGTTTGGCTGCCAGAGCCGCGTCGCTCTGTACATGCCGAGAGACTGTTTCCATGTTTGCGCGAGGGCGAGGGCGAGGAGTGCCGTGCCGAGGGCGAGGGGGGGAAGTTGGGTGCACCATGCGTACGACGACGGGACGTTTTGAAGTGTTGGGTTGCAAAACGTGAGACCGGCGACGTCGACGAGGGTGACTGCGAGAGCGTGGATATGTGTGAGATGGTGGTTGGATGGGATGACGTACCGGAGATGTGGTCGACGTTGTAGTACATGGCGCCCAAGACGACGAGCGCGACGAGCTGGGTGAGGTAGATGAGCAGGAGGAAACAAAGGATGGTTTTGGATCGATTCCAGATCGCGTACACGCGCAAGATCATGACCGCTGGCGTATAAAGGCGTCGAGTGAAAATGCAAAGGAGTGCGATCGGCGCTCACCGTCGGAAGCACAGAGAAAAATTAGATAGGCCCAGTAGGACGTTATGCAGCTCACGATGCCTTGGGAAGGGTTCGTGATGTTGTGCAAGGCAGTCAGTCGACGTGCTTACAGGTTCTATAGAACGTCAATCAGTACGGTTTTCGATCGAAATTGACATCCGTACATCTGCCAGAGAACGAACGTCAGTGGTACTTTTCAAACGACGGCAAGGAGATAATCTGACTTTCTGTGGGCCTGGCATAAACGTGGTACCAACTGCGAACGTCAAACGATCAGCTGAATCACCTCCAGTTTGATCCAGGCTTACGGGGTGCATTGACGCTTGAGGACGGATTCGTCGTCAGCATCTGTAGTATGTGTGCATCGCTGAAACGTACATTTTAAAAGCGAGGCTGCTGTAGCGTATCTAGGGGGTTTCAGGTTGGATCACAGGAAGCTCTAAAGTATCGCCAGAGAATTGATACACACTAAAGCATACAACGTGGAGACCCGGGTCCAAGGTCTGCTCTGTAGTGCTGTCAGTATCTCGTTCTTGGTTAGTCATCACCGGGAGACTTGCCCAGATGTAGTTGATCTCGAAACGCCGTCAGGTCGTAAATGAGGTTTGGAGAGCAAGTCGACATACCTCCCTCGGAACCATGAGTACTGGAGGGATAGAAGTAAATGGTCATTGTGGCCTGAAAAGGGTGGATTTCGCACCATAATCATATACGAGGGGAACGAGGGCAACGACTGTGTTCGTATATCAGATTAAGCGTCAAAGCAAACATGGGCGACCGTACGAGCCAAATAGTTGGTCGTCCGAATATACTCTAGAAGAGACTTTGGATCGGAAGACATGGGGAAAAGAAGAGCAGCGAGGTTCAGTGACTCCCGAGAGTCGAGGAGAGTGGGTGCAAGTGGGTGAGGACCCTTTCCAGGAGGCTATATTTACCCTGATCCATGTTACCTTCCATTGAGCAACGAGGGATGCCGTAATGTTTAATAGTTACGTGACAGTGAGAACGCGCATACTATGGTTACGGAAGGGAGTTTGATGGGTCCCCGTGGGCGCATGAGCAGAGAACAGATTTGGCTTGCATTCGAGTTTCAGTACATTACACCGTGGTCTTTATTTAGGACCATGATAATTTTCAAGTAACGTACTGAGAAGTTTGTCCTGTTTGTCATGACTGTTTCTTTCATGTACCTTGACGTTTCATCGTCTGTTTCAGACCGTGAATCCGGTGCCATAGTATATGTGAGGAATTTCGTCGTATGAGCCAACAAGCAAAGAATGCATGCAGGTTACCCAGGATTTTTTTTATCAATGACGATAATTAGCATAGCCTTTCCCTCAGGATCGAGCTCGTGAGTGGAAAACTGCTGAAATTAGAGTGATGCGATCAACACCCCGAAAAACACGGCTTCATCAGCACTTACTGTGGAGCATCTCCAGCCTTGAACACAAATGGCGTAGTCAAGAGTGAAAGCAACATCAATGGATCATTACGCGACATGATGCCAACTGATGGGCCAACATCATGTCTTGTGTAGGTTCTGAAAAATCCAGCCAAGGTGTGTTGAAGTTAGTATAAGCGTAAGCAGCTCGCTCAGGTTGTTAGCAGTGCCTCGGGTTTTGCCCACCCAAGCTGTCATTCCCTAGCGTACATAGCACTAATGTACTTTACTCCATAGTCTATCGCTCCCGCTCCATGTGCTTACATCCACCACACTCTTTCCCCTCCCGGGTCACCAGGCGTTGACTTTCACCGACACCGATGTTTTGTAAATACTATGACTTGCAAGCGATGCGGGCCCCATAAAAAAAAACGCAGTCAGGCATTCCACACGTTCATATTAATGTTGGTCACATACAAAGGCCATCAAGCCGACACAGAAACAGGCTCCATCTGCACCCGCTTCAAGGCTCTACTCAGCTCGGATGCAGCATTCAGTTGAGTCATAATCAAGATTTCGTCAGTGTCTCGGAAGAACTCTTCCAACCATCCTGCAGCACCAGACATATGCGCATTCTTGGCACAGGCAGCATGGAGGGCAATGATGAAAGGGTCTGGGGGTGAAATGGTCTCGTTGCCGACCTGGGCAGATCTGAACACGATTCTTGGGTGAACGCCGCGTCCCAGGTAACTGAGTGCATTCTCGCCCCAACAGTATTGTACATCATAAGTATTGGGTAGGATCTGGTCATGTTCATCCTAGCAACAGGTCAACCAGAGAAACCAGAAAATCGGAGGAAAACGCACATTGGCTGGTGTCAACCACATGTCAAGCCGATCGAACGCTGCGTGTGGATCCGTCGTGCTGAGGAATGCATTCGACGGACTGTTGAGCACTTCATCTCGAAGGACATCGTGGGAGGAAAAGCCCCCAAAGCGCTCTATCATTGCCCCCGCAGTCCTTGCCCATTCAAACTGAAGATAATGACATCAGTGGACTGAGGTCACATACTTAGGAAAGATCACCTTCTGCTGAACTCTTTCCGAAACACCGTGAATGTTCGTCGAAAGCGATTGACTGATAATATGAGCTACATTGATCACGCCGACAGGAGTTCCTTGAGGACGAGGACTCTTCAGGAAGTCAACAACGCGAGTGAAGACACAGCGTTCATTGTCGCGAAACAAAAGCTAGTGAAATCGATTAGCAAGTCAACATTCAACCACAGCAGCAAATATGTCTACAAGCTTTCGCAAATGGTGAGGTACAATCGAGGGCTGCTGCAACAGATATTCCAGATTCTGTACAGCCTCCTGAAAGGATCGTCTGGGACTCTGATCGGCTGAGACAGCAGGTGTAGGACCTTTGGGATTGTAAACTAAATAATTTCATTAGGGATCCCGAGAATAGAACTAACACTTGACAAGAACGTACACACTCGAATTAACCCAAAAACATACAAATGGGCGAGTCCAGCCAGGAGCTCCGGGTCACTGAAACAATCATTGATTTCACGAGTCAATGCATTGCGCCCATCTTCATTAGGCGCGAAAACTAAAGCGTAGCCAAGGACGCGTGCAACAATCGAGGGACTCATGTCGAGCATGATCTGCTCGGAGGCCACCTTCTGAAGATCTGTATCGAACTCGTTCCATGCTCCGCGGCGTTCTAGAGTGAGGCATTCATCATACGCCGTTCGCGTGGGACTGTCAGGAGGGAATGTGTTTGCAGGTAGGGGTTGAGGTCCCGGCTTGTCTGCTAGTGACATGATGGTGAATGAAGTATGTACTCCGCCACCACTGTGGCGAGTGACGACTCGTTCCCACGGATCACGCGTCAACGTCACGCGTCACGCCCCGAGGTAGACCTTCGCGTCAGGCAAAATACCAGTGGACGGGACCTCCAACATGTTTGTTGCACAAAATGCGTCTGAGAAGACGGGAGTGTGATAAAATCGTGTTGATGCTTTATCTTTTGTACATTTTATCTTGACCAGCCGGGCCCACTATAAAATGTACTCGGCGTCTGGTCCATGTATTTGTTCTTTTCACTTATTTACCTGCTCATTGTTGGTATACGCATGGCTGGAATGTTTACGCACCTTCGAGTCCCCATGGGCGCATGAGCAGAGAATAGATTTGGCGTGCATTCGAGTTTCAGTACATTACGCCGTGGTCTTTATTTAGGACCATGATAATTGTCGAGTAACGATAATTAGCACAGCCTTTCCCTCAAGGCCTCAGGGTCGAGCTTGTGAGTGAAAAACTGCTGAAATCAGAGTGATGCAATCAACACCCCGAAAAACACGGCTTCAGCGCTCGTGGAACAGCAGACAGCCGAATATTTCTTCTCTGGCCTTGAACACAAATGGCGTAGTCAAGAGTGAAAGCAAGCATCAGTGGATCACTACGCGACATGATGCCAGCTGATGGCAACATCACGTCCTGTGTAGCTTCCGAAAAATCCAGCCAAGGCGTGCCAATTGAAGTTAGTAGAATAGCACCGTTCCCGATCCGAACACGAAACCTACGTGTACAGTCGTCACCCTCCTAACCATACCGAGGTTAACCCATGGCGACACGTCGGACTCAGACCAGTGTGGCAAATGCCGAGGCACTCGTTGAAAGCGCCTTGAAGCAACGGGCGCTCTTTAGCGCACAAACAGAATGTTTCTTGCGGAGCTGCTAAGTCCAGCAGACGAAACACAGAATATGTATGATGCAACAGACGAGGACATTTTCGAGTCCGTGATGGAAGCAAAAAGGTCGAAGGGAGTGGCAGCCCTGACGATGCTGACGACATTGACGTCGCTGGTCCACCGGGGCCAGCTCGCAGCGAAGCCCTTCATGCAGCATATACAGTAAGAGATTATTTGGCTACCTTTGACATCTCTTTTGCCCGCGAACTGGAGATGATGCTCGGATCACTCAGACAGCAGACTTGGGAGGTTGAGACTCAGGCCATGAAGGATACCAAACTACAGACTTCTTTTGCTTGTGGTTAGCTTAACATTATGCTACTAATGCAGTACTGCTAATGGTGTTCTCGTATTAATAAATAATCTTGGTTCGCTCCGAGTGGGCAGTACAAGTCCCGTACATACCCCATACCCCCTCATACCCCATATCTCGAGCCTCTCCCGACAGGTATGGGTTATGGCTTCGGTTACCGGCAGACCATGTACGCATTAGGAAGTTACTAATGGAAAGGGGATTGGGTCCACCTACCCACCACAGTGCACACCATCCCATATGCAGAATTGGCGGCTTTGAATTATCGAGGGAAAAGTGATCCACTAACGGTCGGTCCGTTTTTTATGTCTGAGTCTGCAGCATCAAAACTTTATTCCCTGTTGATGTTATCAGGACTCGGCGGGACCAAGAAGAGCCCGAGTGTGGGGATTCGGTGATAAAAAGTTGCCATGTGATGACTGTCAGTGTCATGACTCATGAGACGACCGACTCGTCTCTGAGACGCGATCATTTCGGCATCTTCAACTTGTTCGATCATCCAACAACGGGCAAGATGGAACTTTATCGCCTGCAGACCATAAATGGATTTGGTACGCTTCTGTGACCCATTGCCGGCAATTGTTTTCGAGGATGCTTCCCCAGGATAAGCAAGCAATCCGATCTTTCCGAGCAATCTGATTCACGCGGCCAGTGAAAACGATTGTAATTTTGATTTGCTCTTGGTTTTTCTAGGATGTGCAATGATGTCTCAAAACGCGGTTTTCGGGTAATTTTATGTATGTATATGCTCTTTTCACTTATTTACCTGCTCATTGCCGGTATAAGCATGGCTGGAACGTTTACGCACCTTCGCCTCTGTGGCTGAATAAATCAGAATGATACATGTGATTGATGATCGATGCTGTCGAGCATCGCCTCGAAATGATATACATATCACGCCAGTGGCCAGCGCATCACGCACACAATCCTCTAGTCTGATACCCCCAGTGTTGATTCGTCGACCATCACCATGGATGTGATACAGGGATTCAGCCATACCGCATTGGACAAGATCAACATGCCCAGTGAGTATAACAGGGTGCCAAATTCGAGGGTGGCTGATCGATGTGGTACTAGCGCTGGCAGCCTTTATACCCATCTTGGACGAGAACAAGGCGACCATTGACAAGATTGAGAGGAGGGAGTTCCAGTATGGCCAGAGGAATCGACACCATGTAAGTCCATGGGCGCTGCCCGCTGTACTTTTGCCGACCGGACCACTAGCTGGACGTGTACTATCCCCCTGCGGCATCTGCGCTCTCGACACCCAACGGCAAGCTCCCGGTGCTCTTTTTTATATATGGCGGCGGGTACAACACGGGGGCGCGCCGCTTCCCGGAGCCGTTCGAGATGGGGTACCGGGCGTTGGGAGCGTTCTTCGTAGCGCGCGGGTTTCTGACGGTCATCCCGGACTATCGACTGGTGCCCGAGGTGCGATTCCCAGCGGCGTCCGAGGACATCCGGGATGCGCTGGTATGGGTCGCGGGGCATGCGCCGGAGGTGGCGGGGGCTGCGCAGGACGCGGGGAGTGCCAGGGTGGAACTTGACCCTGGGTACGTGTTTATGCTAGCGCACTCGGCGGGAGGGGCGCATACGCTCGTGTTGCACCTGTATGCGCCGCTCAGGGCGAGTTTGGCGGAAAGGGGGGCTGCACTAGGGCTGCGGGTGCGCGGGCTCGTGTTGAGCGGGTGCCCATGGTTTTTCAGCGTGTGCAGGGGGTGCGTCACGAGGGGACCGGTCGCGTTTTACTTTGGGGGGGAGGCGCAGCAGAAGGAGCGTGAGCCGAGGGCGTTGTGGAATGCGATGGGGGAGGAGGAGCTGCGCGGGTTTCCAGAGGTGATGTTGGTGCAGGCGGAGCGAGAGCCTGACTGGCTTGAGAAGGAGACCAAGGAGGCGATGGAGCGGGAGATGCGGGAGAAGCTGGCTGGCGTCGGGCGGACGTTGAGGGAGACGTACGTCGCGTCGGGGCACAATCATGTGAGCGTGAACTGGGGTCTGAGCACGGGCAACGCGAGGGCGGAGCGGTGGGGATACGACGTCGTCGAGTGGATAAAGGCTCAGTTGTAATATTATTATATTTCTTGTCCTTCTCTTCCATCATGAAATCCCGCCTCAAGCCAGCCCTCCGCACGCCCACGACGCCCTCCCAGTTCTTCCCTCCCTCCTACTTTGCCGCCGCCGCAGGTGTCGTCTATCCGCTCGACAGCGCACCGCTGCCCCTCCGCACGCCCTCGACTGGCCCCCACGATCCGCTCAGCTCCAACGCGTCCCATTTACTCGCCGAGTGTTTGCCTAGCATGAGCAACAATACCAACGTCCCTCTGGGTCGCGCCCGACGCAGGAGCCAGCTGGGCGATCTCGAGCGCATCGAGTGTCAGCTTCTGCCAACCCTGAGCGACACCATCGAACGCATGACGAGACCCCCGTCTCAGATGATATCGATGTCCCCCTTGCGTCCTCAGGGTCCCGCTCCACCCGACAATGTCACGCGTACGCCGTCGACCAGCAGTACTCCATACCCTGCCGCAAGCGAACTACACAGCGCAAGTGTCGCTATGGCACAGACGCCTACCATCCACTCCATGCCCGCTAAGCAACCGCCACTGCCATCGATCCTCCGTTCACCGTCCAATGGGTACCCCGAACAACTGCTGCCGCCGCTACCAACCACACGATCGTCCTCGTCGAGACCCAATCCAAAGTCTATACTAAAATCTCACACGTTATCCGAACAAGTTCGACAGCCTCATTTGGATGCACAATGCGATCCTGCTCGAAAAGCAGGCCCAACTTCTATCCCGCACTCGACCCCGATCCCGATCCCGATTCCGCCCGAACCAGCGCGATCCGAAGGAAAGCGAGAACACGCGCGTCCGATGCTGACATCGCCAAGGCCGAAAATCGATGTCCCTGCACGGTCTGGCAGGGCGCGTTCACGAACGGACCCTGGTGCGTTACCCAAAGGTTCCCCCTCGACGCGGGGAAACGCAGCGCCACCGAACCCCAACCTAATGCACTCTGGCATCCCGCGGCGCGTCGGGGTACCCCCGAGTCCAGCCCCGTCCCGAACAGTGGCCCCAACGTCGCACGCTGGTCTGGAACCTGCAGCAAACGTACAGGCGACTCCACGTGAGAAGCGACGATTGTTTGTCACCAATGCTGAGATACCGTCGTCGTCGAGCTCGGAAAGCCATGTGCCCTTTACGCGCCATGTCAAGCTGAAAACGTTGCAACGGACGGACACACAGTCGTCTGTAGATAGTCAGCTTCGCCAGCCACGGTTCGGTCTCGGGTTGGGTTTGTCCGGCATCAACGAGCCGAAACATTCAATCAAGTCCCCTGGGCAAAGACGGACGGCAAAAAGTCCCAACGACGAACCGCTAGCGCGGCATTCCCACAAGCGACACCCTTGCGACGAAACTGCAACTCCTGGGCGACGCGACCGACCGCCCTCTCGGAATGGGCACATCGAAAGTGCTGATGCGCAACGCCGACGGCGCGAGTTGCTCTCTCGTGTACCTGCCGACGTGTATGATTCAAGCGGATGCGATTCCCAATCGGAAGGTTACGAGGATCCATGTGTCGTGTCCGATGGCTCTGGGAATTCGTTACGGTCGGCATTCGATGACTCTGGATCGGAGTACTCGCCAGTGGGGGACGATGACCGAGACCGGCCATATAGTTCAACGAGATGGGGGACCAAACCGGAACAGGCTCGCTCAAAAGCTCGGCAGAGTCGTAATCACTTTTCGAGAGGTGACAGCGGTTGAGTAAACTTTTTTCTTTGGCTGTGATCTCTGGCTTCTCATGTACGGACAGAACTTGTGGATGAGCAATGTACACCTAGGGCATCGTCGACACCATCGTTTAATCGACAGAGCAGGAGTCAAATACGTGGTCATCCAATGGTCGCGGCCCACAACGAGGAGTCGGTGGAGACGGGATCCTCCACACTCGCTTCGGACGGAGATGCATGTTCCATCGGCGAGACTGTTCCTCTGGCCGTTCCCGCGCGATATTCTTCCGATTTGTCGCGTATCATGGCAGTGTCCAGCGCGGCAGCGGCACGACAACGGGAGGCGTTTGGAATCAGTTCTTCTCTGGATCTCGAAGACTATCATCAAGTGGACGCCTCGACGATCCCCCATGCGGACAGCGAAATGTCGTTGGTTGGGGACCATATATGGCAGGATGAATGCGATGAATTTGCCACAGGTTCGCTATTACAGCGACTGGATCAGCAATGTAACAGGGAGTACGGCAACCAGCGATCGTCGACGGGCGGACACTCGCTTTCATCCGCCCCAACACAGTCCAGTGTTTCTCGAGAGTCGATCTACTCCACGCCAAACTCGCCAACGCGACGATCGGATAGAAGTATCGTCGTACCTGAATCTCCTCCAGCTGTACCCACGGTACGTGAACAGGAATGGCAAGTCTTGGAGATGTATATTCTAGAATCGTACGGCGAGGCAGAGGCTCGACGCCAACGGTTTGTCTGGGAGTTTACCGAATCCGAAGACGATTTCGTGACGCGGCTACAAAACATGATTCAACTATTCATTTTACCACTCAGAGTAAGGGACACCCGGACGTGGGTGTCTGGCATTCCGAGCGACGTCATGAAGCTCTTTGATTGGTTGGACGATATCGTTCGGGTACACGCACAACTTTCCTCTACTTTGGCATGTCAACAGATCCTGGATCATCCGAGGCTGCAAATGATAAGCGAGGTCTTCCGGGATTTCGTTCCCAGGCTGGAAACACATCAACCGTACCTCGTCAAACTCGAGTTCACGGCATCGGTGATCGACAGTCTCATCCTCGAAAGAAACGACTTTGGGGAGTTCATCAAGCTGCAGGAAGCTTCGGGACAATGCCAAGGCTGGAGCCTCGAGAAATACTTGATCGAGCCCGTCAATCGACTGGCGCAATATCCGGACGTGTTCAGGGCAAGTGTCGAACATACTGTTTGCCAGTATGCTAATCAAAGGAGTGCAGAAACTGCTGCAGTTGACGCCCAAGTGTCACCCTGATTACATGTCAACGTTTTCGCTCCTTCACACTGCCAAGCTGACGATTCGAGTTCTGAGTGAGGTCAAGGACCGTGAAGATGCCTACGAGTTCGTTAAAATGGCATGCTCTGGGATCAAGGGGATCGCCTCTGTCCACCTCATTCATCGAGACCGGCGCTTGCTCATCCGGGGATCACTGACGTGTGTTCAGGTGAGCAACGACGAGCAAGCGTCCTCGTTGGAGCCTCTGCCCCTCACAGACAGCCAAACGAATTCGCGACCAGGGAGGCGCGCGGAGAAGCTTGCCAAGGCAGTCAACGTCTGGCGGGGGCGGTCCAACTCCATCAAGTCGACGGCGTCGACGGTTTTGTCGTTTAGCACGGCGCCGTCGAGCTTTGATGTACACGTGGGCCACCCGCCTGCGCTGGGTACGCCTGTGGTGCGCGTCGAGTCGGAGCGGATCGAGGTGGAGGTGCTCGTGTTTTCGGACATCGTTTTGCTCGCGTCGCGGCTTGAGTCTTCGTCGAATGGTGGAGATGGCAGTGGTCCCGAGATGTGCGATCTGGAGCCGCTCGAGGTGATTGGACTGTCGAGGGTCGTTTCGGTGCTCGACGAGATTGGTGAGTCATGGTTTCTCTTTCTTTGTTGAGCGCGCTCGACACAAGACATGCATGGAAACCGTAAACGTAAACGAATCGCAGATGGTCGCGCGCGTATCACACTCGACGTCGCCCCACTGACGGCCCACGACCTCGAAGAGGGTCTCGTCCAGTCGACCGGGTCCGTGGTCACCATCTCGCTCTCCCTCCCGCAGAGGGCGCCACAGGGCAATGGCGCGAGTGGCGAGCGTCTTGGTTCGCTCCACGACTGGCTCGAACCGCTGCGCCGCTCTTGTCAATACACGCTCCGCGCGTCGTCGTCGCTGAGCACGACGAGCGCGCTCGTCCACCGGGCCCGGTTTCCCGCGACGGGCGCCAAGCCGGTCCTGTCGCTCCTCGCGGCGGGTTTGCCGCTGCCCAAGAGTCCGTCGATGCAGATCGAGGAGACGCAGCGGGGCGTGGCGGGGGATTCAGAGCGGCAGGAGCGCGAGGAGCGGGGGTGGTGGTCGAAGCGGTTCTATGAGGTGTTTGCAGAGCTGAGCGAGCAGGATGGGCGTTGTGCGCTTAATTGGACGTGGATATGAAGGGAGTGTCGCGTAGCTAGGTGCGTACCTTTTTTTTTTTGGGCAACTGTATCTATGTGTGTGCGTGTCCAATGTATATCGTGATTCGTCTCGTGGCTGAATGTTCTGAAATTTTTTGAGGGTTGCTCGCTGGATCAGACACCAGAATCTTGAGCATTGGACGTCGCTCTCTCTCCCTGCTTGATCTCAAGCGGCATCCCAGTCAATCGTCGCACTCTTGAACTAGCCCCAAGTTCAGATAACCCGGTCGCTCTCGAGTTCCCCGCGGAGCTTCCCTCCACGTCGATGGTGAGCCCAACGTCGGGTACAAATGTTACCGTGCCTGGGACGTTTGTGTCAAAAGTACGAGTAATGTCACGTTTAGGTTATTTAGAGTACAAGCGACAGGCGGAGTTGGTATAGACTGGTGTGGCTTCTCCACCATGACTGCAGGTGGATTATCCAGGATCTCTATTCTTTCTCGCGTCCATCGATGCTGCATGTCGAAGCCCGTGACGTTCATTGGTGGAAAACAGAGATTCCAGGCAGCGTTGGAAATGTAGTCAGGGAGAGAGAGGCCAGTAGGCCATGTTAGGTAGTTTCCATCCCGCCCGGGCAAGTCGCAACGTTCAAATCAGCGGGATGGTCAGCTGGTAGCCGGTGGTAGCCGGTGGTAGCTACCACCGGCTACCAGTTGACCATCCCTGATCCGGGCCCCGGCCCCTTTCATCATGATCCGAATCAGCAAGGCATCATATCAAGTATGCTTCCCTCGTGGACACCACCAGGATTTAGCAATCACAGTTACGTGCTTTCTCACCGGTCAAATGTTTCCGTGCACCAAGCAAGCCAAATCAATCATCCATTTTTGGAGAATGGTTTACTTGTTCATATATATTTGCGCCACGAAGAAGTCGGAATGTCCCGATCATCAGCTGATTTGAACACAGCGTCGGGAAGGCGGAGATGAACGTTTGAACACTGGACAGGTGACGGGCAATGGCTGCGGAATCTCATCCCCATCCACCTCTGGTAGCTTAATTCCTGCAATCATTTACAAAGCGAGTCTAGTCGCCCACGCTTCTTCTCCGACTCACATGCTAGTCCCCCTTTGGAATGGCAGGGTGGCTACATCTCTGAGCCCTTCCTTCTCACTCCTTCACGCTGCCGCAGAGGCGACGTGAAAAAATGAAGCACTTGAAAATTCAACAAACATTAAAAGCAACTTAATGTCATCGAAGGAGCAACGTGCTTTAGTTGGATAATAAATGATACATTGCGCTCGATTTTGTATCCGCAGTTTGATGGTCAAGGCTTTTTACCTTATCGGGCGACTACAAGTATCGAAGCAACAATGCGGTACAGCGAGTCTTTTCAAAGATGATCAATCTGCTGTGGTACCAATTTTTGGGCCATCTTCTGATTGAATCGAAAACTTCCAATTTGATGTTCTCTGGCTGCCAAGTCACCGTGGGATAAAGTTTTCAGCGCGCCTGCAAGACACGTACTTACGTAATGTCTCGCCTCCGAGTCACGCGCTCTAGCCTGTGACTTCTAAGAGTTGATTACTGGCCGCAGTGGTATTTAACTGTGCCAATGGGATTATGTACGTACATCCTCCCTCTCCTCGACTCATCATCCTGTCCGGTGAAACGTCATTTTTTCTCTTGTACTCATCTGATAGGCTGCTATGTCCTCCGAGTCCGACTTATCACACGCACTGGAGTTAACCCAGATAAATAATTATTTATCCAGTGCGCTCATATTTCCTGCGATAACGACAGTAACTCACTAACGAACGCAGTTGTGTATATAACTGCTATATTTTATGACTATTGTAAGAATACCCTTACACTCTATGCGTGTCTTTCTGAGGCGGAAGCACCATTTTGATTCCATTCATGAAGTCCTCACTTTCCCAAGAGAGGTGTGTTGTTTCATTTCCTGCATTTTTATCAGTTACCTGACGGAATTCAAAGATTAACTGTGTTTGGGTAAGGTGATATATTCACGATCACAAACTGATTCCACATCATGCCGCAGCGCAAACCGTGGACTTTTATCTCGACAGTGTTTTGCATAGTGCGTAAAAGATTCCAGGAAACTTACCCGAACTAATGTTTTGTTAGATCCGTTATACTGGTCTTGCTTGGACAATGTAAGCCTACCGTTACCAAATTACATACCATGCCGATAATGATTCATATGATTCCTGTTAAGGTTGAACGGTCTTGGTATGTCGATGCTTACTTTGGTGCTCGTCCAGTTAATTAAACATGCTTCCTCACAGTCGGTAGTGTATTTATCCCAGGCCCTGAGAAAGTGAGTCCCTCTTGTTTCGCTCTAATCTGCTAATTATCGATGTTTTTTTCTTGCAGGTGTTTGTACTCAAATCCATACATTTATGAACTCTATTCATCAAGGTTCCGTAGTTGTGAGTACATCAATGTTTTCTAAATTTCATGATCGTGACTTTTCAAAAATTCAAAGGCACCATAATTACAGTTATTGTGGAGTGCTTGTACCTAATATTTATCAACATTGCCGATTGTGAGTTATCTGTGTCCACTTCCTTTTTGTGTCGCTGACGATACTGGAAAATGAAAGTCGTTATGGTTCTGCGAGTGTATGCAATGTGGAATCGATCGAAAGCAATCCTTGCTTTCCTGTTATTCATTTATGTACCACAGATTTTTGTTTCCTTCGTCGCCACAAGCATCTATTATGATCCCCGTACCCATCTCTCAGGTATGTCTCTATATTCCTTGAGTCCTTGCATGTCTCATCTCATGCTGCTACTCCTGCCGTAGTCACAAATCCACAACTTCCCATCGGCTCTTTTTGTGCCTATACATTCCGTGACACACCCTCCCTCATTTCTTTTTACTACGCCATTCCGCGACTTATTCTCGGGGCTTCAATTTTTGTTCTTGCTGTCACACAAACTGTGAAGCAGTCGGTCAAAATGTACAACGCAACAAAGCAATGGCAGCCAAATCGATACATACAACTGTTCGTGAGAGAAGGGACTCTCTATTTTGCTGTGTATGTATCACTTGTTCTCTCTTGTGCTTCGATTTGTCGCTACCACATTCGTATACAACTACTAACGAAATTTTCTGCTGAAACATTCAGGGTCTTGGTCACCAATGTCATCGATTTGGTCCTGGGCGATGCTAGTAACGTGAATAGCACTTTTATGCTCGCCATGTTCGTATTTGGCGACCTAGCCCTATGCACGCTCATGCCTCGGTTCATCCTCGGCGTGCGGGAGCTGTATGACCGTGACGTTCATGGTCACCTGGGGGACATTGACAGTGGATTTGGTGCGCTGCCCCAATCCATTGTCAGTGAATATGCCACCGTATCTGCGATTCACTTCGCAGATATTGCCCCAGTCCAGGCGGACACTGTTGACGGGGATGTGTACGAATCGGACGATATCCGCTTGGAAGAACTCGGCGGAAAGATAGGGCTTGGAGGGGGAGCCTAGAGGTAATCAAGCAATGAGAGTATAAGATGATCACGGTACTCTTTACATTTGACGGTCGCCCCGGTATTGAATATGTGCATACTTTTTTTTTCTTTCTTGCTAGCGTTGGATGTACATAATGTATGTAACTTTGGATGTAGTGCTATCGCTACTGTACAAATCGTTTTTGATTGTCAATTTTCTACCGGCCAGAGACAGTCTTAAGTTACTTTAGGCATCACACCGGGGATAACGACATTTTCATGACCCGAAAATGGCGACAATAGCATGAAAATGGTAAGTTTAGCTCCTATATTGCCATTTTCATTAGCATTTTCATGGCCTAAAAATGCCATAATCCCCGGTGTGCATGGTGTTGGGGTTGAACGTTGAGCAGGGACATGCCGGGCGGAGTCGGCAGCGGAGCACGGTAGACAGACGACGTTCCGCTTGTATCTCCCCTTTGACATCCTACTCTCCCAGAATTCCGCATCTAGCGGGAAGTGGTCAAAGGCTGCCTTCTAGTTTTATAAAGACGATGGAAATTCACGCGTCTTTTCATCTTTGGGCTGTTTGAACTTTTAGACAGAAATTGGCTGGCAACATCGTGCTCATCTGACCGTTCTGCGAACAGAGGGGACTACCATCAGGTGCGATTTCTATCACCATTTACTTCCATGTTTTCTCAGTGCAGATCGCCTTCGTAAGACGGACCACTTGCGATATTCCCGAAACTTCGTAGAGCACGCCCTTCCAACACTCAGCATATTTCCAATGGCGCGACAATTGTTCACGAGCTCTCCGCATACATCCATTACCATCCGTTTTGCCACCATCTTCGCTTCCTTCGAACCATGAAGGCCTGATATTGATCCACGAAACCACCTACAGAGCCTCCAGAGAACTGAAACCTGCTGAATTCAAAGCGCTCGCAAAATGAATCTATCCGGAACATGTTAGATCAGTATGTCATCTCTGGATTTGACCGTTGCGTATCCCACTCTTATCTCATGGCGATCGATGGCTCCAGTGGGCGGGGATGTTGTGAAGTTGACTGCTGCATCATTTGGGATTGGACACAGCGCAGCCAGCGATGAATGCTTGTCCCCAGGGGCATTGAAAACGGTTGGAGGGCTATGAAGTGGCCCGTCGGGGATGACGTCGAGACGCAGGCGGGCCGCGGCAGAACAATAAGGTGCATACACTCAAGTCTTCAAACTGTGCGAGCTGAAATGTCGTCTTTCGTTGACATTAGTCGATCTGCCAGTGCGAGATGGATGTCGTTCTTCACAGAATGACATGTCATGCAGGCAGCAGAGAGTGTACTGTCTGTGATTTGTCCTAATGGCGCTACGGGCTCGGATGTTCTGTCTATTGTCCTGATTGCCTTATAGAAGGCGCAGGTATGTTTATTATCGTGTCCTGGCGTTGATTTGACCCCTCTACAGCCTATCTTGCTTGTTTTGCCACTCAGGTCACATCCATGCCTTCAATCGTCCTTTCTCGCCCCGTGACCTTCGTCAATATATTTGACTCATCTCTGTTACCTCTGATCCCGCATTTTAGGCGTTCTGGATACATCCGGACATCTTAACTTCGTATCTCGGACCGCATGGCTCCTACACGTGTCTGTTCACTCCCTCGATGTGGCATTTATGTTTATGCTTGCCGATGTCACGCCCGTGGTATACTGGATTGCTATCTGCACCGTTTTCCGCATCCTTCGTCATGATCTGTGGTATCGGGACTCCTCGAGCACTTCGGACGAGTATTCTGGCCTAGGTTACTCGTTTCGTTGTGTGTGGCATCGCACAACAGTTGTTCTGGAACCTTCTGATATACATACCCCACGCTAGTCAATCTCTTTAGCCTCCACCGTCTCTAGATCCTTCTGTACTCACGGCGAGCTCCTCGAACGATTTGACAGCTTCTTGTCTTGTTTTACGTGATGCATCCACACCCTGCGAAACATCGGTCTCCCTGCACAATAATGCCCCCTAGACGTGGGACATCCAATAAGTGTGTATCCACGGCTGTATGAGCGACGACGGATACCCACTCGAAGTGCAATCTATGCGTCGTGCCCCATGACTATACCACTACCTTGACTTCCAGATCGATCACGGAATTGTATGTTATTCCACCTCAGCTGAGAGCCACTGCTCCCGATTACTTATTCCTCTCAGAAGATGAGCGACCAAGTGTGTATTCCTCGCCTTCAGGGATTCTCACTCGCATCGCGCTAGCGCCTGATATGCCCGTCCTAGGTGCTCGCCTCGCCATATTCATTCATTCCTCTTCACGGCCGTGCTTGCATTCATCGTCATCTTGCATACACGCCAAGAGCACCGTCCAAGAATCTTCTCGGTGTTGTTCTATGGGACCAGTCACACTGCCGGAGGAGTTGGCGATTTCGATTAGAAGAGACAGACTATGTCACGAGCCCATCCTCCTCGGATCGAAATCATGGGAAAGCTTCCCAGGATCCCGTGCATCATCACGCTTCCCTACAGTTTTATCCACGCTGGCAGGGGCGCACTAGAACCAGTCATATTACCGATACCCACGGATGACAGGCCATGCAACGGCGCCGGGCAACTCGGGTGTGATAAACGAAGGTCTCCGTCTTCCCAAGTACGATCACCGGTGAGGCGTTGTCCGATGGCCACGCACGAGAAACGAGGTAACACCCAGTCCAGTGAACACGTTTTCATTGACAGCTTTGATGGCGCTCTCGTTGATTCGAATCCGGAAGGCGTCATCATGTCAAGCTGTAGATAATAAATTCATTCCCAGGTTGAGTGTGCAGAGCTGCAGCCGCAAAGTGGAATATTGAATGATAGTTTCAACATGATGAAATATCAGAGGATAGGCATTCCGTTCATGGCACTAGAACAGCTCCACACTTCCTCAACGTGTGGCTCTTGCTGTGGCGGCTATGCAAGTGCGCCCGAAAAGCACCGTGACACGATTCGATTCGTGAAGAATGGCTGGCCATGTATACTTACGTGATCTCGACAAAAGCTAGACGTCTATTTCGAGACCAAGGAAACAATAAAATGCCATCGCCCATATACACATACATAATAGATATTTTGCTAGGGGAGACGTTCGACTCGAACATGTAGATCAAGGAATGTAAATCAAGGAATTTTGCTTCACCTTATAATAATGTGTGCTAGTAGGCAGTACCCTTGATTCTCGAATAAAGGACAGTCGAGCAGCTGTGTATTTCGGATAACAATGATTAGAACCAATACTACAAATAGTAAGCCACACAAATCACCCTTATCTATGCGGCTGCCTCATGTGTTGGCCGCCGGGCGCTCAGCGCTGCGGGAGTTACATAAATCATCGCCCATACAAACGGCGATCTGATATAAGTATACGACTCACTAATCCCCTTTGCGTTTGCTGCGCGCAATAATCTGGTAGCGCCCGGCAGTCTGTAACAAATTATAACGGTATCAAGATGGATCAGAAAAAGAGAATAGACAAGTCAAAGAGTGACTTGGGTAAGGGGTTGGGTGGTGTCGGATGGGGTAGTGCGATGAGATTGTTGAGCCTCTGAATCGGGTTGGAACCTTGCCAAGGCCCTAGGCAGAGGTTCGAAAGCATGGTGCGGGAAATGATCGTACCTCGATCGCGTAATGACAGAACATTCGACCGAACCCTTTGTTCTAAATAGGACTCGGAGTTTTTCATACAGCGGAGAGGATATAAAATGCAAGAAGCTCGATGCCCATTAACATTGCTTGCATCCTGCTCTTGGGTCGTTACATTGTTTCTTCGCTTGGCATGCCGTCTGACTTGCAATCTACTCTGGCATATCTCCAAATGGATGACTATGCGTCCTGTAAGCTCGTTTATACCTTCCGTTGATGATTAATCTTACGAACCAGAGCAGTATTTATTTTCACCGCCGTCATATACGATTATCGTGAGATAACTCTCCTCACCCTGCCCTTCTCGCACCTAAACGGCTATTCTCATCTACTACTGCTCAAGTCCTCACTTTTTCGAGAGAGGTATTTTTTTCGATCGTCATATCTGATTTGTTGGTTGATAATATCTAAAGATCGATTACATTTGGGTAGCAACTATTACCCATTGGCTTCTCTATGACTGATGCCAGTGCATTAGCGTAGGTCATGGTCCTGGGTCTCTGTCATGTTTGTCATCGTGCGTATGAGTAGCCTCGTAAATGGCATGCCTACTGACTCTTCTGTAGGTCCGCTATATTGGTCTTTGCTGGGCTGTGTAAGTCAATGTCACAATCCATGAAAAACTCGCAATGACTCGGATTCGGAATCCGTTCTCAAGCACGTTTGGATTCTGTATGTTAAGAATTAAGTTAAATTCAAGCTCTGACAAGATCCATTCGCAGTTGGCAATGTGTTTATTTCTGGTAATCAGAGAGTCAGTACTTTGTGATTCAAATTCTACTCATTGAGCGTTGAATACTAATGATTCTCATCTTACAGGTGTACGTATCTAAGCTTGGTTTGCGTTCTGCATCAATGAAGATTTTCATAGGTGTAAGCACATAAAGCTGCCGTCTTTCTCAACATCCCCGTAATGCGTTGGTGTTCTGAAGGTGCCATCGTATATGCTGTGGAGAGCTGGGAGTACGTAATCTTTCTCGCTGTCGCTGATCGTGAGTGACCCATACCGTATACTCCCTTGTTCTTGATTTTCTTGATCATGACATCCAATCACAGTGGCCATGATCCTGAGGGTATACGCAATGTGGGGTCGATCGAAAAGGATCCTTTTCTTCCTGCTTTTCATTTATGTATCCCAGGTTATCGACTCCAGTGTTATCACTGGCGTCTTTGACAATCCTACGTCCCTCTCAGGTATGTCATGATCTAAACGTACTCAACCTCGCACTCATTACCTCATCATCTCCAGCGACACTTGTTCAAGTCAATGGCTCCGCTTTTTGCAAGCCCTCGTTGCGCGAAAGCACATCAGTGTTTTTCTCCGGGTATCTTGCTAGCAAGATCCCGCGATTTATTCTCTCAGGATTACTTTTGGTTCTGGCCGTCACCCAGACTTTGAAGGGATCGATCCAGATGTACCAGGCGACAAAACTATGGCAACCCAACCGATACATGCAACTGTTGGTGAGACATGGAATTCTATATTTCCTCATGTGCGTCTTTCTTCTCTTTGCTCGCTCGTTTCCATTCATCAAAGTCATTACATTCGACAATGTTGTTAACATAAATTCTAGGAATTTATTTGCCAATTTCATCTCATGGGTAAATCTCACCCATTCAGATACTGCCGACGACGTTTGGATATACTCCATAGAGATGTTTGGTGTTGCAGTCATATGTTCCCTGATGCCTCGGTTCATTATCGGCGTACGAGAGCTGGATGAGCGCGAATGCAATCGTCGCTGGCAGGGGATCGACTGTGGATTCGGTATTACATCGCAAGAGACTGCCAGCGATGGTACTTCTGCAATGTATTTCGCGGATGCTACCTCTTATCGGGGTGATACGACGCTGGAGGGTGACACGGATAGATTGGACGAGTGCGGAAATTCTGTGGGACAGGTTTGAAATTTGACGATTGGCACTGGTGCCTATTTCTGATTAGATCATGTTTATTCGTAGTAATACGAATCGTTCTGTTGTACAACATCCTATTGTCGGAGCGCGAGAGGTCGGATGGTGGCCAAGGAGGCGAACACCTATCGTTCGTATTTCAGATTTCTGGAGTCGGATTATTTTTTAGACAACGTATGGGATATAAATAAGACAACACCATAGTCTCCTCGTCCACTGCGTCCAATTCATTATGTAAAAAAAACTGTCGTATGTGCCCCACTCCGAAAATCAATCCAGCTGATTTCATTCTTGACTGTCGCGTGACTGTCATCTCGGTCAGTTGGCACGACCTGGTGACGTTTTCTGGGACGCTCCCGCTTAGTTATGGTCCAGCGCGTTTGATCTGGCGCGTTTCTCCGATTGGTTGGCAGTGGGGAAACGATGGTATGTGTCCCAATCCCGGATTCGTCCCATTTCGCCGCGAAGGCAATGCGAGACCTGAAAACTTGAATGGGCCATTTGTCAGGTGGTGTCACGATGTACCAACAGGATCAACGCCGCTGGCAGCTAAGCTCATTGTGCGTGGCAACAACCTATCATCGCATGCGCTGGGAAAGCATTTCGATCGTTTATCCGGCTTGCACATCAGGCAAAGAAGAGCAAGGTATTACGGAAATATCACATTGGATGGCAGGTAAGTCATAATTTGCAACCTCAGACCTGACTTATGCTATCTCCTCCTCCCCGTACCTCAAGCTGAATTCCTTGCGAACCATCACAGCCCATGTACTGTCCTTCCTCAGGCTGGGGTGACAATATCTCCCCCGGATCTTTCTTCAAGCCAAATGACCTCGGATTCGTCCACATTCCCATCCACCCACTGTCCCTGACCCGAGGTGCCATATGCGAATTCGATCGTAGAAGCGTATTGGTTAGCAGTGGGTTGCGAACCGAATCCGGTGTCGATCCCCTGCCAGCGACGACGAAGTTCCCGGTCGTACAGTTCTCGTACGTCAATGATAAACCGAGGCATCATGGTGCATATAGCCACATAGCTGAATGAGTAGAAGAACAATGCCAGAGTGTTGTTGACTTCCCCCCCACTTTCTACCCAAGCGATTACATAGATAGTCATGTTCCTAAGTTTAGTCGAAAACAATTAAGCGCCAGTTAGAAACTGCAGGCCTGAGAATGGGGGAAAAGCAAGACATACACGAAAAAATACAGAATCCCATCTCTCGTGAACAGTTGCATGTATCGATTAGCCTGCCACTCATTTGTGGCTCTATACATATCAACTGACTGTTTTATGGTTTGGGCGACAGCGAGAACCAAAAGTGCAGTGCCAAGTAATAGGCGTGGTAGCAAAACATATATGTTTTTCATGGAAGGGATTCCACTGAATGAGTAATTGCAGAGGTAGAAATTGACCACTTGGGAAACTGTCACTGGAATGTTGCATCGCAGAATGAAGAGCTGTATTTTTAGTGATGGTTATAAAGACACACCTGAAAGGTGGGTATTTGGGACGAAGTAGATGCCTAAGAAAACAGCAGAAATAATGATCTGTGACACGTAAATAAACAACAGCACATATAAGATTTTTTTGGATTGATTCCACATTGCATACACCCGCAAAATCATAACCCCTATCAATTCGAAAGCATGATCAGCAAATATGATATAACTTCAGGGAACACACACAATCAGCAGCAGCAAGAAAAATGATGTACTCCCAACTATAGACCAGAACAGTGACAGTACCTTGTAATACAATCACCATTGACTCTCACATTGTGGAATGGGGCAAATTGCATGCTTACAGCTAAGGAACAGAATCAATATAGCAGAAAATCTCAACCAGAATACATACATCTATCAGAATATAAACATTGATGATAGCATGTAAAGAAAGCAAGTATAACTGACCGTCTGAGAACCAGAGGTAAAAATGCTACCTGCGTTGCGAATGAATTTAATCAGATAATTTGCCTCATAATTTTACTTTCCACATACTGAAGAAACTGAGGCTTGATGGCGAAACTAAATTAGCTTTTCATATGGCGCACAATACTCATAAGCTTACATGACCCAGGAAAGACCGACATATCGCACCTAGCATACCATCAGTTTGACCTATGTGTGATTTCATCCTTTGAGATTTCTTACGTACTAGAATAAACATTGTCGAGACCCAACTCCAGGGTCTGCGCTATAGTAATGTCAATGATCAAGTTATCGGTTACCAGTACTGCTTTCGTATATACCCAGACATAGTCGATCTGAAAATGTTGTCAACTTCCGGAAATAAGGTGTGAAGAGTAAGGAACATACCTCTTCTGGAAAGATGAGAACTACAAAGGCAGAACAAAAGCGTCATTTCGGTCTGAGTTACCAAGGGGAAAACAGATCTCACGATAATCATATATGACAGCAGTGACACCACCAACTGCGTTGGTCTATAAGTTCCATAATTCGCCCGTAGGATGATGGAGCATACAGGCCACATAGTTACTCAGCTGGAGGGCTTTCAAAGCAGGTAATGCAGCAGATTGTGGATCGTAGGACATGGAAAGTTGAAACGCCGTTGAGATGATGAACAGAAATGATTAGTAATGATTCGTGACGATGGGTGCCAAGAAAATTGTCACACGGTCACACTGTGGCCCCTTCTCTCGTACCAACTTAGAATACGCAAGTTTTCGGAGTTATAGGTGCTTATACAAGACAAGACAAGATGTATGTTAGTTGGCCTAGTCAATCAAATCTACCAATACCCGAGGAAAAAAAACAACTGAAAAGTTTCGGCTGGCGTGTGTCCCAGTCTCAGTGCTTGTTAATGATGTAGAGCGCTATCCTTGGTCAGTGAACGAGAAAAACGGTATCGATGCCGAGTCTTCACCATGAATGACACCTGGCCTTTTCCAGAGGAGTCAGAAGGTACACATTATAGATGAACCCGGCGCTCACACAAAACCAAGGAGTGTCAGACACCAGTTGATGAGCTATCGAGGACGTAGGTGATTAAGCTTTCATACTGTAAATGCGGGGCGCTGATGGCGTACACAGTCCTTTCCACACCCGCGTGTGAGGGTCACTGCGAACGGAGGCAAGAAGAAAGCGATGCTATACAAAGTGTGAAGTCGGATTCGGACCTATCAAACCATCCAGCCCGCTTACATGATCTGAGAGAAGTGTCAGAAGAAAAGGACACACAGAACGGGACGGAATGACCTTGCAAATGTCAGA
>JBBPSN010000027.1:59772-70077 GCA_038093615.1 Austroboletus olivaceoglutinosus | reverse complement strand
ACGGGAGAGGCGGGCGATGCGCCTGTTGGATGGGAGGAGCGTGGAGAGAAGAGCCATCGGGGAGGACTGTTGTGAAACCTGCGGGTCATAATGGACGGACAGCGCTGTGACATGTGATTAGGACTGACCGGTGACCCATCATCATGGTCTCGGAGCTCGATTCCCCTCGCATACCACCCAAGGCCATCGTCGCAGTCGACCTCGACGATGTCTTGAGCCCAACCAACGAGCACATCGCAGCCTGTCGGTCTCCTTCATACGACCCTGTCCATGTTCTCACCCATTGACAGGGCACAATGCCGAGTACGGCTCCAGCGTTGCCCTGGACAACTGCTACTACTACTACTACTGGAAGGTACGCCCTCCAGCCGTCTCTTTGCCGATCCGAGTCCAAGTACCCGCCCAGAATCCTTTCTGGGGCCCTCCTGCCCAAACCCACAGGAAAGTGCGGGAATTCTACGCTACCGATTGGGTCTCCTCGATCCTGCCGATCAAAGGTGCACAAGAGGGGATTGCTGCGCTTCGTCGTCTGGGGTATCGCCTCATCATTATCACCGCACGCAACGAGAGCATCCGTGATGCCAGCTGGGAATGGGCACAACGCCACTTCCCCGGTTGCTTCGACGAGATAATATGCACTGGGCAGTTTTCCGTTCAGCAGAGATTAGCCTGCATGGCTGCCGACGGGAACAGTGCCGTCCCCAAGAAACTGAGCAAGGCTGAAGTTTGCATCCGCATCGGAGCAAAATTATTGATCGATGACTCGTTGGAGAATGCGATAGCCTGTGCTGAATATGTACCACTCGATGGAGACGGTGTTTCCCCGCCCGTGTTACTGTTTGGAGACTACCAATGGAACAGGAGGCTGTCGCTTCCTGAAGACGAACGCGACGACATGTCTTATGCAAGACGGGTGGAGCTTCGAAACGGAGACACCAGTTTTCTGGCAGAAGACATTCAACGGGGCGAGGAAGCGATCGCACGAGCGAACGGAAAGTGTCCCAGTCTTTTGCAACGAGTGAAGGACTGGAAAGAGGTGGTGAGGTATGTCGAGGCATCGGAGGCCTGCCTGTATGTGGACGAAGTTGCTGGTACCTCTTGCCGTGGCTCACCGACTTTCAGACATTGATACCACACAGCTGGATGATATCCTCGTTCGATATGATATCCAATCTGTCGGATTGACGTGTGTAATGTAACTGCTAGAGATGTACGATAAGATAACCATGTGCAAGCCTGGGAGTCGCTTTGACACGCTGCCCGAGTACGACTTTGGTCATGTCCTCCCAAACTATAAAGCGACTGCAGGAACCCCCGACCGTAGAACTCGCACACAAATCAGCTCTCGACCTCTTGAACGAGAGGTTTCCAGATTGTGCTCATTTCGACGACCTGCAACGCGTTCGGGATGACGTCCGCAACACCCAAGTCCAGCTTGAGCAACAAGTTCGTGTCGATCACCCTCTCGTTCTACGTGACATACTCATCTCCTCACAGCGTATCGAATCGAAGAAGGATATTGATACGCTAACGACTAGCTCACGAATAGAGGCCATTCTACAGCTGGACAAGGCCAAGGGGCTTGCCTCCCTGCGGGACAGCTTGGAGGACGACCTTGCCTACCTGTCCCATGACTTGGTTTCCGCCCTCAGTCCAACCGGGGACGACAATGGTTCCACTCTACTCGAAGACATAGAGACTATGCATCGTGCATTGAAGGAACTCCAAAGCGTTAGGTCCTACGTTGCCGTCATAGAACGCACTCTACAGCTCGGGTAAGTGTCATGTCCCTTCGATCGTCCTCCTGCCTGCTCATCCAAGCTGGAAGCGAGTCTTCCTTGTCCCAGATGCGCAACAGCAGTTCCCCAATAACAGTAGCAGCGACATCGAATCACCAGGCTCTCCTAGCCTTTGTCAATGACGTGAAGCGTTCATGCAGTCTAGTGGAAGATATTGGAAATTCGCATGGCTCTCTCAATCTCATCTCATTCCTTAAGAAAATTTGCGACAAGACATGGGGGGACATGAAGGAAATTCTGTACTCGTACGTCATGTCCTTGGGTTGCCGTTGACTGTACTAAGAATAATGTTACAGAAAGCTCATATCCGCTTCTGAGAATATCAACTGGCCGACAGCTGTTGATTATGTTGCCGCGAATAAGCAAGATCGTATGGCTTTCGAGTCGGCCGTCTCAGATTTGCTCAGGTTGCAAGAGATGTATGCTCCCCCGCCAAAAACTGTGTTCCCATCTTACTTCTGACCTAAACACAGTGGAGAGTCCCTTCAGCCACCTCGAGACAGGGATGGTCTTTATCCAATACAAGCGCTCGTCCAACCAGTAGCTTTGCGTTTCAAATATCACTTCGACTCCGAACGAGAGACGAATCGCTTAGACAAGGTGTGCTTGGCTCTGTTGCGCAAGTGCTGCAGGACACTGAAGCGTATTTTCAGCCCGAGTGGTATTTTACCCACATCGCCAACGTTGCCCATGACCATCGGCCATTCATGGAAGGTGTCATGCAAAGGCTAATTTCCAGTTCCAAGCTTCAGGACGTCAATGCATGGGCATGTGATATCCCGAGTTTTCCTCATAAAAAGACTGACGCATTCGTAGCACAATTATGTGACCCTTCTCCTTCCTATACTCGAGCGGAAACTCAAGCGTTCAGTTCCTGTGCTCCTAACTCGACCCGCTTTACTCGCACATACGGTGTATCAATCATTAATGTTTGACTCCAGCCTGCGTGACATGGGCTATGAGTTTGTCCCGGAGAAGCGAGAAACACATGACGATGAGAAAAAGGAAGTCGAGCTAGGAGGTGTCAGCAAAGTGATCTTGGATCAAAAGGATTGGTTTAACGCTTGGCTGGAAGGGGAGAAAAAGTGTGAGTCAACTATCCTGTCTACTCACTGGAGATCGTGGGCTAACAAACGAGCAGTCGTGGATGATCAATACCATGAAATCATTAGTGCTTCTGATGCTTGGGCTGTTTCTGACGATGATAAATACGAGTCCACACAAAACCATGGACCTCGAGATACTGTGCCCAAGGCAACAAATTCTGCACGGAGAATCAAGGCTCTCGTTGAACAGGTGACTGGTGCGTTCTTGCTCTACTATTTCAGTCGTATCTTCTCACCTCTTGCAGACCGCTACTCATCCTTGCCATCTTTCCGACAGCGCACCCAGTTTCTTATTCACGTTCAGCTCCCGATCCTAGAATTATATCACTCTCGAATATCTTCATCCCTAGACGCGTTCGAGACGCTCTCTTCTGCTCTCATTCGCGCAGTGCCCGGCGCGTTGGGTGTAGACGGTCCTAAAACGGATACGCGGAGACTGACGGGAGGTGTTGAAGGGAGCCAGCGCTTGTGCAAGGCTTTGTTGAGCGCGAGATATATAGAGAATGCTATGGGAGCTTGGGGAGAGGAAGTTGTAAGTACGCCTACCATCTTCTTATTCGGCTATCCAAATAAACGACTTTTAGTTTTTCTTAGAACTTTGGGCAGAGATCAATCATCGTGCATCTCTCCGTATAACAGCGGGATCACACTCCTCTCTCCCTGAACACAGTGTGCGTGCTAGTCAAGGAGCGACGGCCTCTGAAGAAACTATCTTTGAAGAGCTTGTCACGCAGTATGCAAATCTTTCCTCGCGAGCTGAAGATATGTTGGTGCAACAAATTTGCGGAGAATGCGAAGGTTCTCTAAAGTCCCACTTCTCCGCCTTGGCAACGTGAGTGCATGATTACTTTCAATGACGAGTCGACATTTTGCTAATCTGCAATCTTGGCAGTCAAACACAGGATCCAGATGACAACACAGTTGAAGTCGTCGTCCCGAGCACCTTGTTACCGGCTGTTGCACTTTTGTCATCCCACCTGGCCTTGTTACGGAACATGCTTCCTGCCGCCATCGTCACGAGACTCTACAGGCGAACTGCAACACGACTTTCGGAGCATGTGCTACAGCGGCAGGTCCTCTTCCGACCAGGCCTCACGCGTGGTTCAGCACGGCATTGTCTGACGTGGGCTCAAGCACGCGTTGTCCAAGCAGAATGCGAGCTATGGGTAGAAACCTCTCAAATGGCGCTGAACACGTCACGCGCCCGAGTCGAAAAGCCGTGGGGCCGTTTGCTGGCGGCTGGACGTCTTCTCGGCGCAGACTTAGATGAGCACCCAAGGTTGCTCGACACCGTGTTTGGTAAGAGCGACGGGTGGGAGGAACTGCTCGATAACGTGACAGAACTAGGGTCTGGAGGCTTGGGGATGGACGAGGTCAAGACAGTGTTGCGATTGAGAGATGACTGTCGACGGTGAGACAGAAAGCGCCGGCCTGGAATATAGAGACCGAGTAGGAACAGCCTGATCGGAGTTGCCAGCCACCGTTCCGGGGGTATGCGTATGGAACAAATATATATAGTACATCACAGCCCGGATCATCAAATGCCGTGGCATGTGCTCAACTCTCTTTAATAAGTATGCACAGCAAGATACGAAAGCGTTCATCTAACAGTGAAACAATCTTGGTATCAACGTTCCCTCATGGGAATATCATACTTTATAGACAATCCCATCACTCATCATGAGTTCATCTGCATCCGTCATGATCTGACAGATGGCGGTAGCTTCCGCGGTTCCGAATAGAGCATCCGTCGGCAGTCCGGCATTCACCAATTCCACCAGCTCTGCCAAGAAAATCTGTTCTTCATCCTGCAGCTGCGAGGCAAACAATTTGGCCACTCTGGATCGGAACAACTGGAGTCTGCAGCGTCCGATGCATTCGTTGGGTTATTTTAGTGTCTTATGGGAAAAAGGGACTGTTTAACTGACCGCTCAGGTCCAACGCCGCCCTGTTTCGCAGGTTCTATCAATGCTGCCGGAACGCCGTCCATTCTCACATCCTGGCTGTCGTCTTGCCACAGGGAATTTTCCGATGGCTTCGGAACTTGTCTGCCGTTGGGTGGCTGCATCGACACATCTCCGTGTTCTGCTGCTTCGGGTTGTTGGTCGCCGTCGCCGCCGTCGTCACCGCTGTCCTCATCTGAACTGTCCTGTGAACCATCCTCGCCCTTGCCAGCGGTGGCGCCACCATGATTAAGCTTGCGCTTTTTTTTCTTTTGTCGGGGACGTTTTGCGACTTCTTTGTAGAGAGCATAACGCATTATCTCTTCGGCCACTCTAGCATCGTCCTGTTCAACTTTGGCTGAGAGTCGGCCTTTGGCATGAGCAGTGGACAAGCGAATCAGTGTCTCAAGTGTACGCGCGGTCAGGGGCGCAGTCTACAGGTTTTGTCAGCAGGTGAAGAAATTGGCAATGATATATTTACCTTTTTCTTGTTTGCTTGACTCTCTTCCTCGTTGCGCAGATTAGCATAGACATTCACAATATGATTTGCCGCGCCGTTCGTGAGCACAGGCGCTGCCCTGCTCTTTGCATACTGTACGTATTTTTTCACGAAAGCGATGCTGAGAACCTCTACTTTGACCTGTTTGCCTCTCCGAGTGCGAGACTTTGCCGCAGTGAAACCAACGTGAAGAAGGGGGTCATATTTTTCAAACGGACTGGATTCTCCAACAGTGTCTTGTTCGATTGGGGCGACGCCAGGTCCGTCGATGGCCAGTGGCTGTGTAAGATTGTCGTGTACAGGTGTCCCTTCCTCGATCCCAGGAGGGAGGTACCGATGTAGCCGAAGCACATGGTCTGCGATTTTTCGGTCGCGCTCTTCGTCAATGTCATCAGTAACGATAAAGAGCAAATCAAAACGCGAGAGAAGCGAGTCGGGCAGTGCAATATTTTTGTGTGGGTCCTTATGGATATCGTACTATACAAAAACGTCACATAGCCGTCAGTGAAATTTGCAAGGACCTGCCTGTCCATATATCGGGTTAGCAGCCGCAACGACGCTACATCGGGCATTCAAGCTTGTGTGGATTCCTGCCTTGGCTATAGTGACCGTCTGTTGCTCCATGACTTCGTGTATTGCAACGCGGTCAATGTCCGACATCTTGTCAAACTCGTCGATGCAAACTACGCCACGGTCGGCGAGGACCATTGCGCCCGCTTCAAGGCGACGTTCGCCAGTATCTCGGTCAGTTGTAACAGCGGCGGTCAAACCTACGCCGGAGCTCCCCCGACCAGTTGTAGCAATCGCAAGAGGTGCCGTGCCAAGGACGAATCGCAGGAGTTGTGATTTTGCGGTAGATGGATCGCCAACCATGAGCAAGTTAATGTCACCACGGATATGCGTGCCGTTTGGGAGATTCTTCTCCGCGCCACCGAGGAGGAGGAGGAGAATAGCCTCTTTGATTTTTTCGTTGCCAAAGATTGAAGGGGCGAGTGACTGCGAAAGTAGCTGGAAAATGTCTCGCCGTTTGGCAAGCTGATTGATTTGCCGGATGTCGGTGTCAGTGAGTGGAGTCTGAGCGATTCCACCTCCTATCTTTGAGGAAAGAAGATTGGAGTTATTTGCGAGGATAAGAGATCTTGCAAGGGCATCTGAGTGACCACATCGGGCAAGAATGTACATCAAGACTCACTTGAACGCGCCGTTGGAGCCACCCCCCACGCTTCGGTAAAAACCAACTAGTTGAACGCGATCTCCGGGCTTGCACTTGTCAACAAGGTCGTCGTCGAGAATGATGTCGGTACTCCGCGGCAACTGTCCTGGAGGGGCGCGCTCTGGCATCTCCTGAATGCTGATCCGCTGATGATCCCGAAACACGCAATGGCCGTACTCCATTTGCAGAGGACGGCCATCGTCGTCCTGTTGTGGAGTAACGGTGGAGGTCGGGGGGAGATTGGAAGTGGAAGTTGTGGCATCGCGGTAATCGCGTGCATGGAATAGTTTCGTGTCAGGACAATAGTGTACTGACTTGAGCATTTTGGGCCGAACGAGGGAACAACGAGTGATGATGCCCTCTAGAGATATCATCTTTCCAAGGTGCTCGGCTCTGAGTGTCCGTGGGCTGACATTGTGATCACCAAAGGATCCGCTGAAGCCTACACGATAGTTCTTCCCATCAAGCTCGTGTTTTTCGAGGTCATGAATTTGGGTGACGATGTTTACGAGAGCATCGTCAAAGGCTGAAAGAAAGTCGATGGGCTGCTTGAGAAGACCATCTGCATATTCTCTGTTGTAGTCGCGGAGGTCATCAATGTTGACGATGAGACGGGTTTGTTCGGTGCGTAGCAAGCGGGCGATTTCGTCGCGATAATTGTAAACAGGAGAATCTGAAATGAGAAATTCCTCAAAGATACGCGTCCTGTCGCGCATCAGGTCATCCTGGGGAATAGGCTCGTTGAGCATGGACATGGTGAGGAGCGGCGGAGACGCGTAAGTAGCAGGCGCATATTAACGCGGGACAGCCAAGCCCTCATATTCTCAGTCGCACGTGACACAAAAATGGGTATCGAGTACTACAGTCTGATGGCAATGTATATAGCGTGTATCCAGATACCGGTCGAGTCCCATTGCAAAAAATGCTAGCAGAGAAAAAAAGAAGACAAAAAGAGCGTGTATAGCACTTGAAGATGCCTTTGATTTTGGAGGACGAACACTGTCACACGCAGGTGAGCGGCAGAAGAGCGCGGACGGAGACAAACTTACGAGGGCTTGTTTACCAGTCAGGTGAGCTGTTGCCGCCGGTGCCACCAAATTGCTCCACCTCGGGTGCCTAGCGAGCCGCTGAGGAAGGGGAGCGCTGGACAGCTGGAATCATACCCTGGGGTTCCGCTCGAGGGGCTCGGCTGCCATCTATGACGGAGCGATCAGTTCCTCAGAGGGCGAGAGGGATGGAGGTGCGTACTGGGAGGGCAAGGGAGAGGCTGAGGAGAGAGGCGAAGAGGAGGGCCAGATGGAGCTTTGGAGAGAGCATTGTGATTGGGGGGGGAATGTGCGGAGGAGGAGGAGAAGACAAGCTTTTATTCGGATCCTAACAAAGTGCCGATCTTGGTGCACAAGGTACGTGACCGCGGCCAAAGAGTCGTCCAGGAACAACCTCCGCTCCGGCCGCCGTGCGCTTTTTTTACCAAGGGAAATACAGGCACGCAAAGAACTCAACGCTTCATCTTCCGTCGGCGCTTGAGGGCCTCCTCGTGGCTCTCCGGCTCTCCCGTGTCCCCACTGCTTATCGCCCCACCCTGTCAGTGTACTCCCAACCCTTTTGCTGAACTTGATCAGTCTTGGCTTTTTAAATACCTCTCACAGCGTTCCTTTTCACGAGTTCCAAAGATAGCGTATGGGACGTGGGCACAGCGTATCTCGTGCCTTTTCTCCCGTGCTCGTGCTCAACCAACTTCTAAACTTGTTATCAATTACGCCACGACAACGTGTCCAATGGAGTCAACATGCTTGCAATTTAGTATCTTGACATACAGCGTGACATTTAGCCGACCATACAAGTATTGTTCAGTCCTGCATGAGGCCGTCAGCTGATATCTTCATTTCAGCTCCAGACAACTCACCCATAACTTGATCAACCCATCCCACGACGCTGTTACCACTTTGGACTGAATACAAACGGTCATCGCACGCGTCATATCATGACAGTGACATCACTCACCGTCTCGTGTGGCAACCACTCGTGCGCAATGACGACTTTGGAATGCGCCTTTAAACGTGACTTTATTCGTCCACTTTTCCAGTCCCAAAATACCACGTTTCCCTCGCTGTCTCCGCTACTGATCCACTTTCCATCCGGGGAAAAACCCACCTGACAGGCATATCCTGCCACGGAGTGCCCCGCGAACCTTTTTTTTCTGTTCTGACGGAAATTGTCTGTGCTGTACACGAGAATCTGGTTATCCAATGATTGTGCGGCAAAATACTTTTCTGTATTCACATGAGGATGCAACCATCAAGTCAGACAACGGCAAAGTCATGGAAAACGGGAACGTGGTACGAACTGGACGGATGCAGAGTGACGGCCGGCATAGAGTGCATGTGCGGTTCTGCAATGTACTTGATCACGACAGGTATGTCGTAGTCCCATGCCCGAATGGTTTTATCGTCCGACGTCGTGACGAACCGACGGTTCTCGTCCACAAACGTGATCGTGTTTACCGGTCCCAAGTGTTGGTCGTATTCTTGGGTGATCTCACCCGAATTCATATCATACTGCCGACAGTCAATCAGGTCCATCAAGAATCGAGATGAGCACGAGGCGTACCTGAACGATCTTTTTATCCGACATACCAGCCAGAAAGATGTGTTGCTTATCATCGTCGGGGTGGAAGCGGACGACATAAGGGGTCTTGCCGTTGCTGAACCGCTTGAGACACTGGCCGGTCTCGGTGTCCCAGAGTTTCATTTGACGATCGTAGCCACAAGACAAAAATTTTCGGCCGTCGTTTGAAAAGGTGACGTCCTTGACGGCCTGAACGTGGCCATGAAAAGTGCGGAGACAATTTCCGTGGGTATATACGTCCCAAAGCTATGCGAGGGACGAACGTCAGGAACAAATGAACGGGGAGCAGGCAGGGGCTTGCCTTGATTTTGGTGTCCATCGATCCACTGAGTAAGAGGTGGCCGGTGTCGGGGAAGAGACGGACGACGGAAACCCCCTGGGTGTGGCCGGTCCATGTGTGTATGCACGTCTTGGGGATAAAGGTCTCTCGGGAGCCAGGCTCGGCGGACAGGTGTGGGGCATCCGCAAAGGGGGGATGCATGTAGGTCCTGCCCTGGTAATCGGTCATGGACTTGCCGTGGAGGACGGAGGTCTCCTGGCCGGGGCCGCCGCGCTTGGGTTTCGCCTTTTTCCTGAAGACGGACTCCTCTGGCTCCTCGTCGTTGTCGGGCTCTTCGTCCTGCTCCTGGACGCCGTCGAGGAAACCGGCCTGCTCGTCGCCCTCCCAGGCGGCCCACGGGCCGACGTAGGCGCCGTCGCCGTCGACGACGTCGAGGCTGCCCTTGTGCTTGCGTTTGCGCTTGAGGTCCTTTTTCTGGGCGTTGGTAGTGCGGATGGCGTCGATGGTGGCAAAGGCATTCTGGCGTGCGGTGTCGAGGGAGCCGAGGAGGGAGGGGGCATTGGGGTCGACGGAGGGGTTTGCGGCGTAGCCGAGGATGGCATGGGTGAGATGCTGTGCCTTGAAGGCATGGTCGGACATGGCCTGCTGCTCAACGTGGCCGGCGAGGGCGTTCTGGACGGGGAAGCGGCCGCGATCGGCGAAGGGGTTCTCGGGGCCTTGCACGGGGAGGACTAGGTCGTGGTAGGGGATGTTGACATTGATCTGCGTGTCGGTGGGCCGTGTGAGGAGGGAGGCATGGTCGGTTGGGTCCTGCGGTGGTTGTGAGCAGTGTGTGTG
>JBBPSN010000027.1:40924-56976 GCA_038093615.1 Austroboletus olivaceoglutinosus | reverse complement strand
GGGGTGTGGTAAATCGTGGAAGGTACGCATGTAGCCTTGGTGTCGCTATCGTTTTCGCTCACGTATGCATCAGAGCATCAATGGCTTGCAGTACCATCTTCAGATGTGAGCTTGGTGTCGTCACGGAGGAACGTTGTCTAACGTGCCACTCGCAGTTCAAAGGCCCACTTTCAGCATGCCATCACTTCTAGCATCGTTTCTACCTACATAGGTGGTCTTTCGGTCCCCGCATCCGTGAAAGCGTCTACCAGCGAGGGAGAGGACAAGGTAAAGAAGCAATACAAATGTCCTCACGAAAACTGCCCTAATCGATACAAACAATTGAGTGGCCTACGTTATCACTTGGCCCACGTGAGTGCCTGGTGTCGGCAGCAGGCGTAACACTCAGCCGACTTTTTTTTTTTTTTTTCTTCCAGGGTCATCCAGTGGATCTTCCAAAACAGCTGGATCTCGTCCCTCCTGCTCTGAGCCGCAAGTTGGCGGAGAAGCTGCGCGTTCAAGGATCTGCTGCATCACCTTCCGAGCATCAGATGCGCAACAGCAGTTCGGAAGCATCCAGTCGCTCTTCGCAGAGTTCTTTTAACCCCTAGAATTTCGCCCTCTCCCGCGATGTGAATAATTTTCTGTTTATTGTACAAATGGTGGTTATTTGGTTTGGGTTCAGCGTATGTATAGGTCGTCAGTTATTCTATTCGCCATCACACGTTCAACTATGTGGTAATTTACATGTACTTATTGATATCTTTAACGGTGGTCATCTTCCGCTGGTTCTGAATCTTTACGCGTATGTATGTAATCTATGTGTTTGGAGAGGCAAAGCGTTGCTGCTTTGAGCATGATGATCCGACGACGAACAAGGACGGTCGCAAGATTCTCCCTAGAAGCACGAGTCTCATTGTCTGTTATTACCTGTAGCAAATTGACTAGCACTATGCCTCGATGAGCAAAAGGATCTATCGGAGATGAGAGAAGACGTACAGATCTCTCAACGCTGGATCGGACATGAGTTCCTCCATCGAAGGCATTTGTCCACCACTCTGAGCACGATTGAACTGATATGAAGAGGGGTGAGTCATGGAGAAGCAGAAGACGAAGACGAGCGTACCATGCTGGCGACGGCCGGATTAGTCATGAGTCTGTCCATGCCACCGTTGGCCATCATTCGTTGTGCCATTTGCATCATCATGGGATTGTTCATCAAGCTTGCCAAGTTGGGCATGCCACCCCCGCCGCCGAGCATGTCTGCCAAACCAGACAGGTTTGGGGTTGCATCAGAACCGGCGGAGTTGGGGGGCGGAGATGATGCGCGAAGTTCACCCTCGGGCATAAGAGGGGGAGGGCTATCGTCGTCCTCCTCGGGGGGGATACGACCTTCTGCGTTCTTGAGACCTGATTTGAGATTCTCGTTTGTCGGATCGAGTTGTACGCCCTTGCGGAAGGCGGCTGCTGCGGCCTTGTAGTCACCCAAACTGTAATGGGCATGGCTGAAAAGGCGGGTAAGCGGTTCATGTCGGATGCAAAGGAGCGAAGGGGGTACCCGAGGCGAGAATAAGCTTTGACGAAGGAGGGGTCGACTTCGATGGCCCTCTTTGCGTCCTCGACTGCGGAGGGGTGGTCTCCTTTGCTGGAATAGGCGGCGGCGCGATTAGAGAAATAGACGGCATTGGTGGAGTCGAGGGCGATTGCCTTGGAATAGGACTCGATCGCGGCATCGTGCTTCTTTGCGGACATCTGAGTGTTTCCTGCCTGCTTGAGCTTCTCCGCCTTGATCTTGTCATCTGCAGACGGGGTGTTTGGGGGAGCGGATGTGGACGGGGGGGACGATTGTGCGACCTTGTCCTTTGTCTTGAGGAAGACGTCGAATACGGTCTGGAGCTTTGCTGGTTTGATGCTGAGCTGCTTTTTCTGGGCGTCGCTGGAGGGATCTACGCCAAATGCCTCGCCGATGCACTGGACTGTATAGGATGGATCGGAGGGTGAGAGACGGGGAAAAGAGGAGACGCACTGGCTACTTCGAGGCCCTCCCTGTCGTCCTCCTTGACTGTGCCGTCGTTGACGGAGTCGTTGAGGAAATCGATGAAGGCGAGGACGAGCTGCTGTTTTTTGATGTCGGCCATGATGGTGGTCAGTGCCCAGGTTGGGGATGCAAACAGGGAACAACAAAGGAGGACGGGGTTGGACGCGTCGGCGGGTGGACGAGTTCGTTGGCGGCCATGTTCTTCTGCGGCATTTCTGGCGAGCCTCCTCAGGACCCCGTCGTGTCTGCAAAGTCGGGCCACGTGTACGAGCGCCGTCTCATCCTCAAGTACATCAACGACAACGGCACAGACCCCCTCACAGGCGAAAAGCTCGACGAAGCTGACCTCCTCGCCATAAAACCCAGTTCGTCTCCTTGTCCGCACACCCCGCACACACTGACCCCCTCCCAGACCCCAAGGCTGCGCCCCCGAGACCCCCGACCGCCACATCCATCCCCGCCCTCCTCCACACCCTCCAAAACGAGTGGGACGCCATCGTGCTCGAGACCTTTGTGTTCAAACAACAGTACCACAACACCAGACAGGAGCTGAGCTATGCCCTCTACGCACAGGATGCCTCCAGCCGCGTCGTTGCGCGTCTCATCCGCGAACGCGACGCTGCCAGAGAGTACGTTCTGCTCCCCTTCCCTTTTCCCTCTCTCACAGCTGCCATTCAGAGCCCTCGCCAACGTCCAGGCGAGCATGGGCATGCCGTCTGCACCAGCAAACGGCGCAGATGTCGAAATGGCCGAAGAGGCCGCCCCGGCTGCTCTGCCAAAGGAGGTCATCGACCAAATAGACGAGACCCAACAAACCCTGTCTGCCACGCGCAAGAAGCGCAAAGCACCCGCTGGGTACGCCGCCCCTGCAGACGTGAAAACCTTTGTCGCAAAACAAACAGTCCCGTCCCTCCACTCGGTCTCTCCCGCTGGCATCAACTCGATTGCCATCTCACGCGTAAACACGTCCCAGTTTTTGACTGGCGGTAACGACAAGATCGTGCAACTTTATGATAGAAGCACAAATAAAGTACTCGCGTCTCTCAAAGGGCACACCAAGAAAGTCAACCACGTCGCGCTCCGAGAACGAGATGGCGACCCCACTTTGCTCTTTTCTGCTGGTACCGATAAAATCGCCAAAATCTGGTCGCATGACAGCGCTTCCGGCGAATATCTGCCCAAGGCGACCATCAAGACGCACAAAAGCGACTTGACCGGTCTAGTCATCCATCCCACATCTACGCTCGTTGCGTATTCCTCCCTCGACAAGACATACTCTTTGCATGAGCTTTCCAATTTCTCCGAGGTCTACCACTCTGCCCCTGCAGATGAACCCATCACCTCGCTTGCCATCCATCCCGATGGCGCATTGCTTGCGCTTGGGACACCCTCGTCCAAGATTCAAATATCCGACGTTCGCACGGGTGCCTTGGCTGCTACCATTTCGCCTGGTGGCACACCCTTCTCCGTCCATACCTTGTCCTTTTCCGAAAACGGCTATCACCTCTTGGCACCCGACAGCTTGTCCTCTGTAGCCATCTGGGATCTCCGAAAAATGACAACCGCACATTCCATACCCCTCGGTGACTCGTTCAAGATCAACAAGGTCATCTACGACTATAGTGCCAACTTCTTTGGCGTTGCTGGCAACGAGGGCATCCGTTTGTTTGCGCACAAGACCTGGGAAGAACTCGTTCGCTTGGAGGAAGCAGGTGATGTGACCGATCTCGTGTTCGGTAATCAAGGAAAGGAGCTTTGGGCTACCAGCGGGAGGGAGGTTAGAATCTGGGGCGTTCCCGAGTAGTCCGTTTCACATGTGGTTCTCGATGTATTTTCTCCCTGTAATCGTCTTGTCATGATCTCCCGAGCGATTAATTTGGTTCACCGGGCGAGAGAATGAAGCTATGAAGGCGTACGTCGGACTTTGGGCAATGGAATGATTGTTATTGATGCATTGGCCTAAGTACTCGGTACATACAGTGTGTAACCTCGATGAAATCGGTAACCAAACATATAAAGCCCGAAACGAAATAATGGTAATGCAGAAATGCGAAAACGGTTTAGAAAGAATGGTGAATGCAGTTGGAGCATGAGGGCCGAAGCGACAGGAAGTCGCGGCCACCGGTCGTAAAAAGAGGATGAAGAAGAAAAAGTCTTGGCGTCGATCCGCGCCAAAAATGTACAGAGCGTATGGGTACAGTATACCATTTTTCCCCGTTATATCGGAGAGGTCACCATGTCGATGGACCGAATGTCTGTCCAGAAGGCACCGATCTGAATGGCGTACCAAGAGCATCGGCGGTATTCTGCCAAGCAACGTTGCCCCACCAATTGAGGTTGATGCCGCCCTTGGGCAATTGCAAGGTGAGGAAGATGAAGACCGCGCCGATCATAACTCCAGCGTCGAGACCTGCGGCGAGGATGTAATTGTAGCGCATCCACCACCGGAAGTGGTAGCGGCGCATGAACCACTGGAAGATGAAACCCACCAACAACCACGAGGCGTAGTTGATACCACTCGCAGGTGGCATGGCACCGATTCCGGCAAAAAGTACGGGGATGTTGACATAACGCCAGTAGGAGAGGGGGAACCGGCGCGCGAGATAATAGAACGGAATGGGAAGGGCAGCGCCAAGCAAGAAGAACCACATGATTGGATTGTACGGTGCCCCTGGGCTGAAGATTCTCTGTGGTCCAATGCCTCCCCATATCAGCGAGGAGGTAGCAAAGACAGTCGTCGAGGGACACGTGAAGAACTGAGGCTGGTGAGGTTGACAGATATCTACGATGTTTGCAAACATCAAGTTCTGCACTAGAATGACCACAATGCTGCTAATGAAAGCGGCGATAACTTGAGCGACGAACATAAGACGAGGAGGAATCTTCATGTAGTGACCAAGCTTCAGATCACCAGCGAACCCGACCGCTTGGTTAGTGCCAGCAAAAGCAGCACCTTTGAAGACCATGACGGCGACAGGCCTGCCCGGGAACATGTAGCCGGCGACGAGTTCATACATGACGGATAGCGCGACTTGTTGGTTTGTGATGGCCTGGATCATGCCAGCAGGGATCGCCATGAGGGCAGCGAGCAGCAATGCGAGACAAACACCCCAAATGGGAAGCTGAGTGGGATAAATCTCAACCGCGACGAACAGGAGAGCCGTCATGATGATTCCCAGCGCTGCGTACCACCACTGCGGAACTTCGGCATATGCTTGCATAAGGCGCGAGTGGACATCACGCTCGTCCTTCAGACTGCGCTTGAAGCGTTTGAGGATGTCGCGACGATACCACACTGCGTGCAACATTTAACCAAAAGCAAAGACTGAAAATGCGAGAATACTAACGGAAAGTGTGGACAATAATAGATGAGAATGCAGCAAATGCAACACCGTATGCGACCGCAAACGTAGCAGGGAGGAATGCGGGGGAATATGCCTTGTATTTGGAGTTGTCGAAAATGCCGTTGGTGACAACCTTTGTTGGGTCGAATTGCATCCCGGTGTTATCGAAGACGATCGACGACGACATGGGCAAGTAGCTCATCCAGAAACTGTTCGTATCTGAGATGGAAGACGGTATTCATAAATGAGAGTCTGGACAAAAACAAATGGCTCACAGTAAAGGATAGGCGCAATGATCCAAAAACAGATGATAAAGCCGACACCAGTATTTGCCTCTGACCACCACTAAAGCAGAAAATGAGTCGGGCTGAACGCAATCATTCATGGGGACGAACGCACCGGGGAGATGAGAGGGTTGGAAAAGTAGGATATCATGGACCAATCCAACGTGAAAATTCCCATTCCGAGGCCCGAAGACGTGCCAAACAAGGTGTTGACGACGACATTGTTAGGTACGATCCAGCACACCCAGTTGAAAACACTAAGGCCAGTCCAAAGGTAGCCGGGCACAAAGTACCACGCAAAGCTGCACGCGACAACAATGGCGAAGAATTTCTGGCGAGAAATGTGGCGTTGGTCGGGCTTGCCGTACGTCCTGTGAAGAGTATTGAAGAGCGCAGAGTTGACCAAGGCACCCGGCCAGATCATACTGCTGGGATAGACGAGGAAACGGCGGAGAATACCACCCATCGAGAAGCCGATCAGCTGCGTCGAAAGAACGAGTAAAATCTCGTATGCGCTGCCAAGGCTTTGGTTGTAGAACATGCGCTGCGCAGCGACAATATCAGTCGCATATGCGCCGCTGACAACTACGTTGGCCATAACGGTGATGAGGACGTGCTCTTTGATATTAAAAGGACCGGGATTCAGCGACCAGGTGTAACCAAAGGTGCGGAAGCGGGTGGTAGGAAGCACCTGCTCAAGAGCTTTTCCAAGGGGAAGGGCTGTCAGTTGGGCGACAACACCTGTGACAAGGACGGAGGGATCTAAGGGCGAAGGTCAGATTGATTGTGATAAGAGAAACAATACACTGACATCGGAAAGAGAATATCTGATTCATTGAGGAGATGGCTACCGTGTAGAACAAGCCAAGGAACCATGTGCGGAACGTATTTACAGGTATCGTGGGGTCGTCGACGCTGGAAATGGCAGCACGGACCTCAGGGTAAGGCGATTCACTGTGGAGTGGTAGTCAGGGGAAAGGCTGAAGCGTAATGGGTGATGTTGGACTTACTCATCATACTCGAATACACTGCCTTGAGTGTCTGTCCCGGATGCGGTGGAATACCTGAGGGACTCCGAGCGGGATTGTACGTCGAACTCTGAGAGCCGAATAGAGCCGGCATCCAGGGCCTTCTTCCTCTCGATATCGCCCACCTCCGTGGAAGAGTCTGAAAGAGACTGCGACTCGGAACGAAAGTCGTAGTTGGGGTCATTCAAATGTTCCATGATGGAGTCGATATCTTGAGGAACATCTGGTACACCTCGATGGCGAACGGAAGAGGAGTTAAAGATGTCGGTCGCGCTGTTGAAGATTCCGGACTCCATGGCTTCAGCGATTCCACGTCAAGTAGGACAGCAAGCTGTTCCTCGAGAGAAGGCGTGGGCAAGGGGAGAGGATAGGGAGAGGCTGGTGTGGATTTGAGGTCGCATGGCCTTTTGAGTGGTGGACGTTATGGAGTCTATTCCACAAATGAACGTGATGACGCTCGGAATGGAAGGAGGGAGAAGGTGGAAGGACGTCGAGAATTGACAAGACAATAGGCTCGATTTGACAAGGTGCACAGCAAGACAAAAGGCTGGGAGAACCCCCGCGGGTGGGTAACGTGAAACAAAAAGCGGGACCCTGTCGGCGATGTGGTTGATCTGGTAATAGACTACTAGGAACCTACCAGTACCGTAGTTGAACCTGAGCGAACGCACGACTGACGCCAGAGGCTGCTGGGCCGTTGCGCATCGCGTCTAACCAGGAGCACTGGGGTGAGGGAAAGCATGGTCTCACCTGGCAGAGAGCCGAGATTAGTGGCTATTGTGAGACGGGTTAATTGTCTCGAGACAATAAGCAGCCATTTCCTAATGGGGAAAATCAGGAAAGATCGTCCCGTCCCGGACCTTGGTAGGCTTGTCGTCTCGAAGTTTATCCGCGAGAGGCTAGAGCGGGTTCTCTCAAGAGATAGGCGGTCGCAATGCAGGCAAGAGATGACGAATTCTTGATCCATGTGACTCGCCGGGCGTTCCCAAGCTCTCTCTGCCATGGCTGCCCCTCCGACCTTACGCGTGACAGAGGATAACCCGACTGCCCAAGAAGAATCCTACAAATATTCTCACCTTTTGCCCCATATCTCTCAGGACAGATACCCCCCTCTCGCACCTTTCGAGCACGTCGATCCTGGTTTTCGCGCACTCAAACACCCAGATCCTCGCGCCTTTTTGAAAGGTGCAGATAGCATAGTCGAACTCACCCCCAAATTGGGTACCGAGGTCCGAGGCGTCCGACTCAGGGATCTTGATAGCGATGGGAGGGATCAGCTCGCGCTAGAGGTAAATACAGCAGTATCTCCGGACTTAAAGTTACAGACTGCATTGAAGTCGCCAAACAATAGGTTGCTAAGCGTGGACTGATGGTCTTTAAGGGCCAGTCGGATTTCATCGACCAGGGACCAGAAGCTTATCTGGAATGGGGCCGTCATTTTGGAAGGTTTGTCGACCCGACGCTCGTCTTCGTTTGCCGTTATGTCCAATCTGAGTCAAGTCCCATCTGTCGTCCAGGTTACATATTCATCCCACCTCTGGCCATCCAAAGGATTACCCACAAATCCATCTCGTTTACAAGTCAGGTTCTTCATACCCATCTCTATTTGAACATGTTTTTCGATCCATTTCTTGCCCGACAGAGATGCCAATTCCACTTTCAATTTTGAAATCGAAGATAGCATCACGACTACCGTCTGGCACTCGGACGTATCCTACGAGCTTCAGCCCCCAGGACTCACAACCTTCTTCCTACTTTCTCAACCGATGATAGGTGGAGACACACTGTTCACGTCACAGGTTTCTACGCTGAAGAAACTATCCCCCGCTTTCGTTGCATTCTTGCGAACGTTGGGTGCATTGCACTCTGGAGTAGAACAAGCCAATTTTTCTCGGTCAGGGAAGCGGGGAGGCATAGTTAGACGTGAACCAGTGGAACATGTCCACCCTTTGGTACGACGCCATCCAGTGACCGGCGAAGAAGCTCTCTATGTGAACAGACAGTTCACTAGACGCATTGTTGGCTTGAAACGTGAAGAGTCCGGTGAGATTATCGACATTGTTATAACCACCAACACTGACAAGAAAAAGACGTCATCCTGAACTTCCTGTATGATCATATTGACAAAAGCGGTGATCTACAGGCCAGAGTGAAGTGGGAACCTAGTACTGTGGTATTATGGGATAACAGGGTAACCGCGCATGTGAGTCAGCCTCTTATCGATCGGTGGTTTGTGTTACTAATTGACAAGGATTGCGACAGACTGCTATAGTAGACTACGGAGACATGAAGGAGCGCCGTCACGGTGCTCGCATTACACCTCAAGCAGAGCGTCCCATACCAGCTTGGGACGGTTTAGTGCTACCAAACTAGCGCGATAGCCCGAAGGCCTTATATACATATGAGTAGCTGCAGTGCTTGAATTGTAACTGTATCTTGAATCACATAACAATCATAAGCGTCCGTGTACACTGAATTCGCAGTGTACCCGTTACGTTCTACGTCCGTCCTTTTTTTTCTTCTTCACTGGCACACCGCTGGCAAACAACCTTGACCTTGGTTGGGCCGATTGACTGTAACCAATGCAGCCCCCGGACGCGACTCAAATTCTCTTCCTGGCCTACTCGAACGTCGCATTGTTCTTGTCGAAGCGATTCAACCATGAAGTTGCTGAACCCTACATGGTCTGGTTGTCTCGCCCGTAGATCAACCACCTTATTTATCTTGCGCAGGACGAACCTTTCCATGTTCCGCAAGCTCAGGCGTATTGCAAGGGCGAGTGGACATCTTGGGACCCAAAGATAACTACACCACCAGGGCTGTCAGTTTGCCCTCGTTCTAACGACATGACTCAAGAAATCAAACAGTTAATTTCGCAGGTATATGATCAGTGTTTTGTTTCATCGCCTATTCATGTTGCCCTGCAACCTGGCGTTCTTGCGATTCACGGTGACCCTCGGCTTGTTTTTCCTTCCGCTGTTCCTCACACGTCTCCTTGTCTTCCACCAACGTCGTCTGCCACCTCCGATATACACACCAAGTGCCCAAGCAATCGTTCTGTCCACATTTCCAATAGCTTGGTTTTTTGGATTCCTGTATTACACAGAGGTTCCGAGTCTTGTTTCGGTTTTGCTAACGGTCATGCTTGCAACGCAAGACCGACATCTGTCTGCGGCGGTGGTGCGTCTCGTTGTGCAATTTCGTTAGCGTGTTTTGACTTTGCCCACGTCCCCCATAGCTCGGTGTCATTAGTTGCCTCTTCCGCCAAACGAACGTCGTATGGGTGATGTATGCATTCGCCACCAGTCAGCTTATGCGCTTGCGGTTCAGACGCGGAAATAAACTGCTACATGACCCGCTTGCAATGATGGCCGGAGCAGGTGGGTAATACGGAATCCAATTCAACTTGCTGACCACAGCGCTTTCAGGTGATCTGCTGCAGTCGATCAGGAGTGCCCCAGCCGCGTTTCCAGAGTTACTCTTAGCATTCATGCCTTACACACTCGTGTTGGCTTTGTTTGGGGCGTTCGTGCATTGGAATGGTGGCATCGTGTTAGGTACGGGATCTCCGAGGCAATTTGTTATATCTGTGAATTTGACCACGACTTTCCGCATTGTAGGCGACAAGGCTAACCACGTTCCCGTGCTGCATGTACCCCAATTGTACTATTTTATTGCATTTGCGACGTTGATGGGGTGGCCGGCAATTATTTTTGGTCACGGCGGCCCAGTGAAACTCGCGAATGAGGTGTTTCGCCGTATGTTTGGAACCAAATGGTCAGTCCGTCTTTGCAAGAGAGAGAAGAGAAGGCGTTGATGAGATGGATATAGGAGAGTCGCGTTCACGGCGTTGCTTTCAGTGTTGATGGCGTTTACGGTGCACAAGTTCACGTGAGTTACTTGCTGTCTTGTATCGCCGCACGTGAACTCGTGCATTGCATGATGAAGGGTCTACCATCCGTTTTTGCTTGCTGATAATCGGCACTACACCTTTTATGTGTGGCGCCGGGTGTTCATGCTACATCCGATTGTGCCTTTTCTGTTCATACCCGGATACCAAGCATGCGCGTGGGCGTGGTGGCTGCGTGTTGGTGAGATATGTTGGCCGCTATCGACGAATTAGGAGTTGACCTGAAATGTCACCGACCAGCTGGTGATCAGACGTTGCTGCAGACCCTTGTTTTGCCTGTGGCGAGCGCTGCGACGCTGTTGCCAACGCCGCTTTTGGAGCCACGGTATTTCCTGATTCCGTATATGCTCTTGCGGGTTCAGGTGGTGGACATGAGCACTGTGGGGCTTTTGGTGGAGGGCCTGTGGTACGGGGCGGTGAATTTGGGGACCATGTATGTGTTTTTGTATATGGAGCGGGCGGGGGTCGGCAGATTTATGTGGTGACGGACAAGTACAAATAATATTGTTGGTTCGTTTTCAAACTTGACCACGACGACCACGACGACCACGACGACGAGGGCGTGGCATAGCACACTGTAACTGGCTGGATCAGTCCGCCAACACTCTATCTCTTCACAGTGCAATTATACCAGACCGTCCTCATGGCCTCCGAAGTCACCTCCAAATCTTCGCGTCCTTCAACACGCCCCTCTCTTCGCCACTCCCTTAATTTCACGTCCGTCGGAAAGGCTCTCGTCGACGTGATCAACAAGGACTCCCGCGACCGCAACGGCGCCCTCAAGAAGGCCAAAGAGCCTTCCTCACGCCGTCTCAGTCTCATGAGCTCCACCACGCTCACCCACGCGACCCTCTCCCAGAAACCAAAGCCCCCTACTCCCCCGCAGGGAAAGGAGGACAGCCTTTCGTACAAGACAATAACGCGAAGAAGACAATCCACCCTCCTCAAGCACGGCCCTTCCGCGGATGAGCATGGCGTCAAGTCCACAGATTCTAACTCGTCGAGCCCCTCTGGACGCACGTCGACATTGCGTTCCAAGGCGGTTTCTTCCACAATCTCGTCTGCTTTACCAAAATACCGGCCCAAGTCCGCGATCGTCGAGCCCACAAAGAAACCGCTTTCCCCTGTTCGTGTGGGGACTCGGAGGCGATTCAGTACCTCAGAAGAGGATGATGGCGACCAAGGGGATTCCCCCAAGGGAAGACGTGCTCTGTGTTCCCCTGCGGAGACTGCGGAAAGGCCCATTAGCCCATTGCCACACAGGGCATTGGCAGTCAAGGTCAATCTCCCCAATCCAACTCCGCCCTCTACCCCTACAAAGTCTAAGATTGCTCGATCCTCTCCCGCGAAATGTGGCTCATCCCCAGTTCGTGTCGGGTCTGCCCGTCCAGCGAAAACGGTCAAAACCGCGGTAACTTCGTCACCGTCGCGAGCCGCAGGCACGCGACCCCCCTCCTCAGCTTCGTCGTGCAGCTCATCTCTTGCACATCCCTCGCCCTCGAATCAGATTTCGTTCAAGAATGCATTTGGTTTTGGTCGTCCGAAAGCTTCCAGTCAGAACACGAGCCCATTAAGAGGCAATTCGCGCCCGCCGCCAGAGTCACCACTTGCCCATCACACACGGCACACTTCCGTCATTAGCCTCGGCGAGAATGGCAGAGATCCCTCAGTAAAACCTTTGCAGAATGATGAAGGCATTAGTGAGGACAGCGTGGAAATCGAAGACGTTGAACTACTTCTTGCACCAGTGGCATCTCTTGCGGTCCCCACTCCTTCAATCCCCAGGATTCGCACAACAGATTGTCAATCCACAGATTCGGGGCTTCAGACTCCCTCTCGCCCTCCCAGCCTTTTACCCACTCGAACCAATTTGTCTTACTTGTCGCCGTTACCTCCGTCGGAGAGCTCACCAGCACTGCGGCCGAAAGGCCGCGGTAATGATTCCAATCATGGTTCGATTTTTTCATGGGAGCAGATGGCAGTCGATGGCTCCCAAGTCCTAGCACGAGAGGACTTGGAGAGTAGGTTGGCTGATGTCGCGGCCCCTTTCACTCCGGGTGGTCCCTCCCCAAATACGAGCACCATAGGTCTGGAAGTTCCAGAGACCCCTAATTTGTCTGCAATGCCCTCTCCTTCTGGTTATGGTTCAATCTCGCAAGTTCTTCTTCCAGACGTAACTCCTTCTCCGGCGGTTCATCATCTTGCTCCAGTATTTGAGACTTCGGTCGACCTGCCACCGCCCGCAGATTCCGGTACCATTACTCTCCTTCGTCTGCAGATTGCTCAGGCAGATGCCATTGCAAAGGAAAGACTGTCGCGTTTGCAGGAGCTTGAAGAACAACTTTATGCGGCAAAGCAGTGTCGAATCAGAGAGACGGAAGAACTGGCCGGGCAGGTTTCCTTGCTTGAACAGCAACTGCGGACCAACGTGGAGACTAGGGAGCGAATGGATGAGGAACGGGCTGCGTTCACAACCTCACTTCAAGATGAGTTGAGGCAGGCGGAAACTCGGTGTCATCAAATCGCACGGGAAAGTTTTGAGCGAGGGCAACAGGAAGCTCGCGGGTCATGGGACTCTATGCTGGTAACCATGCATAGAAGCTGGGAAGCGTCGTGTGTCGCCAAGGAAACCGTTTGCTTGTGGTCTTCAGCGAAAGACCGGGCTGATGATGAAAGAAATAATATACGATCCGCTCGTGAGGTGTTGAGTGTCTTCATGGCTGTGCTGGATCACAACCAGGAGCGGTTGCAAGGTCTACTCGTTTAATTCATGTAGGTCACCCTTGAAATGACCTCCAAAGACAGTTGGCTTATATGTTTGCAGGTTACATTCATGACTTGGTTCACGACTTTGGATTTGGGGGTTTCCTATTTTCATGATCAGTAATGTCCATTTTCTAGCCATGTCTTCCTTGTAAATTACATGGTACCCAATACGTTATACACGAACGAAGCTACGAATTTTCACGATTACTTAGTGTAAGATTGCAACATATCTTGACCCTATGCAAAACATTCCATTGCCTCCATACAAGCATCCAGCAGACATGCGTGATTATTGACAGGATTAGCCTGTTGTAAACGTGCATCAACGACTTTCTGGATGGTATCTCGACTGCAAGGACTTGAGCACGCGAGTTAAAAACATCCGCAGTCGCACTCACTCGATGGGTCCATATGCGACCCTCGTATCGCAACGCATCGACCGGATCGATACAGGCCATGAAGAGAATATCGGGGTATCAAACATAAATGATATCAACACCTTGGCTTTGAGGCTAGGAAACACGATGGTCGCAATGGCGGAGAAGCCAGTTGGTGTTTCTTCGATCGAGAGGGGGAACTTGATAGATACGAGTTTCAGCTGAGCCTGGAGCTGCGAGCAAGACGACCAGTAGTCGCCAAGACGTTGAAGGATCTGCCACCGATTAGCATCGTACAAGTAACGTGATCGGCAAGATTCGCACCTGACGAATGCCTTGGTCTCTATGTCGAGTGATAAGCTGGTGAGCTATTCGGAGCATCAGCGCACGCAGAACAGGGTAGGGCTCTTTGTGCTTCATCTTGACGTTCTCAGCCCGTTTGATTTGTATCTCTGTGGTCACCGGACGGAATTTTATGCAAGGAATGGATACACAATAACTCGATGCGTAAGTAAATTCGAATAATTCCGGGAGGATTTTGGTTGTTCTCCACATATGCACGCTTTGGAGCGCTTCCAACTCATCTGTCGAGTGGTTGAGCACGCTGAAAATCGTATTAAATTCTACAGCTTACCTTTGAGCTGAAGTATCTCTGCGCGCGTACTGTTTTTCTGCACGAGGATGCGCCGCTCAGCGTCTTCTACTACTGATGTGACTTCTTTTCTCTGCGATTGAACTTCGCCGAACTTCTCCTGGAGACGCTCAAGTTTCGTCCTAGTTTCTTTGAGGTCGGCGTCGAAGGTGTCCAGCTCCGCACTACACCTTCATGAAAACCAATACGATAGTCCATAACATACAGCCACGCACTTTTGCTCCGCAATGGTAACTTTCAGTTCATTCAAGTAGTTTTGGTCGCATCCTTCGAGTTCTGCTACTTCTGCCTTTTCTTTTGCAAACTCTGCCATAAGTTCGTCATACTCCTGCTGTAGACCGGGAACTATTTCTTGTGCTTGACGTATGATTCCCTCGAGGACTTTGGCATCCTAGAAGAAGCATGAGGGTGCTCTCGGGGAATGAAGCATAAACAGCTTACCGCTTCCAAGTTCTTGAAACCTTCGTTTGCCTTCTGAGACAACTGCTCCACCCATTGCATCTTCCAGTCATACCACTCTGACTTGGCCTGCGCGTGGTTATGCGCCTTGATCAATTTCAGTTGGTGCAACAATTCAGCTTGCCCGCTCTCGTCGGTAGAGACAAACTCTTGAAAGAGTGGGGGTGTCACTTTCTGGGCTTCCTCCTCCGCCTCCTTGTGTATCTCTTTGATCCGGTCAACCCAAGTCTGCAAGTCTTTACTGACATGGGTGTACAGTTCCAGTTGGGGGACATTTACAGTCATCGCGACCATATATTCTGCAAGGGGTATCTGTGCTTCAGTCGATGCCCTTCGTGAAGGACGCAGAGCAGAGGGATGGATGGTCGAACGTCGAGGCGCAGCAATTTCTTCCATGAATCGAATACCTGTCATCTCGAAGAATTGCTCGATGGATATCCGCGGGCCTTCGTCATCGTCTACGCCTTCTTCCAACTGTATGTCGTCCTTGGGATTGGGTTGTGTATCCTGATCGTCTGCAGTAGGGGCCAAGTTACTGGGACGGGGGGAAGCGCACATAGGCACGTCGGCAAGCGAAGGGGAATGTTCGACGAGTTGTTGGTGTTCTTCATCAAACCCGACGCTTTTTCGCCCTAGTGCAATAGCAGCTTTCTTCGCAGGTGAGATTCGGCCGAGAAAGGTGACCCCTGCATTAGTGGAATCGGGGACGACATTACTCAAACTCTTCCGCTGAGAGAAATAGTCCGATGGTCGCCGGAAGCCAACCGAGGGGCGCTTGCTTGGTCCTGCACCATACTGGCCCTCGTTATGGAGAGGACCTGTCTTGAGCGGTGACGTTGCGGATGGCGACAAGAGTACCCTGACAGCACCAGTGCCCCGTCCTGGAGTAATTGACAATCTCTCTATGCCAGCAGGCCGCTTCGCTGGGCTTAACTGATCAGTGACTAAAGGGTCACTTGATCGTTTTTGAGGAGAAGGGCGGGTTACAGGGAGAGCAAACGCAGCGGTAAACTTTTTTGGAGACGGGGGAGCCTTGGTGGGGGAGGACGAACGAGAACGAGCAGGGGACGCTGGAAGGTGAGATTTTGGCGGAAAAATGGTGTTCGGTAGGCTAGCTGTGGACTGCAAAGGGTTTCCAGACGGTCCAGGTTGCACTTCTGAGACCAAAGGTTGAGGTGCAGTGAAAACAGGAGGCCTGTTTGACGATGACGTTGA
>JBBPSN010000027.1:27610-40826 GCA_038093615.1 Austroboletus olivaceoglutinosus | reverse complement strand
CGGCGGAAAAATGGTGTTCGGTAGGCTAGCTGTGGACTGCAAAGGGTTTCCAGACGGTCCAGGTTGCACTTCTGAGACCAAAGGTTGAGGTGCAGTGAAAACAGGAGGCCTGTTTGACGATGACGTTGACTCTATTGAAGCTGCAACAAAGGCAACGGGGTCATCGGCAGTAGGAACTTCTGGGTACAGGGCTTGAGAGTCAGCAGCAGGAGCAGAGGTTGGAGGCGATTCAGGGATTTCTGGATAAATCTCTTGCGAGTGAACGTGTGGAACGGAGGGGGGTGACTCGGGAACTACTTGGTTAATGACTTCCTCCGTCGACCGCTCTTGGCTGCTAAAAGCAGAAGTTACGGTAGAATCTGCACTCAGCCCAATACTGACACGCCTCATGAGTTGGGTGACGTTAATAGTCTGGTTTCTGTCTTCCCCATTACCAGCATCCTCATCCATGAAGCTATCTTCAGTGCTCGTGAAGCTGTTATCCCCTGCTTCAGCACCGACCGAGTCGCCAAGGCCAAGGGAAGCTCGAGCGGCCTGTAGCCTTGAGACCGCATCGGTTAGCTCCATTTCTTGCACATCACCATCATTTCCCCCGTCATCATCCGACGACGGGATGTACGGTGCATTTCCCGAATGTGTAGCAGAGCGAAGGGCTAACCAGGCTTCGCTCAGCGGTTCGGGCGGACGAATAAGAGGAACTGTGAATTCCATTGGCTGTGACAGATCACCTTCTGAAGTGAAAGACTGTGATTGTGCAGAATCTTCTTCAGCATAAGACACTTCGTTGGACAAATCCTGCTGATCACCAGAAGTGTCAGCAGTTGTCTGGGGTATGGCAAGATTCGCAAGTGGCTGCCGAGGACCGCCAAAGGATAGCGAGCGTTTCCTGACAATGTTTCGTGGAATTACATCCGTTACGTCCATGTCATCGCCACCAGACAAACCATTGGCGTCGTTGAACTCATCATCTATGGCACCCTCAGCTTCAGCTCTGAAAAACGCAGAAGGGGAAAAGCCTGTATCGTCGGAGTCCATGTCCATCGACTCTTCGCCACCGCCTTCGCTGAAGGCCATGGAGTGGCGGGCCGAACTGCGGCGACGAGCCTTGCGAGCGCCGGGATAAGCGTTCTCGTCATTTGTGGCCCGGGGAGTGTCAGGTTCTGGCTCAGCGGCGGGCGACGACTGTGGCGAAGTCGTGCTGTTTGTGTTGTGGTCCGGTACTTCGAAGAGGCGCACGTGCGCATGATTGGCAAAGCTGACGCGCCTGCCAAGGGATTTGCGAGTGGGATTGTCCTCGCGATAGTCGCGCGTGACGTCCATAGACTGGGTAGCATCGTCAGCGTCCTCGGGAATATTTACCGCAGCCTTGAGGATGCTCTTTCTCGGAGCCTAAGGAGAGTCAGGTTGTGTCAGGAGTGCAAAGAGACGAACGGACCAGGGAGCGACGAGTTTTGGCTGCTGGACTAAGAGAATCGCCAGGAGCGATGGAGTAGGCGCGACGTCTGCGTCCTGGATGAGATTTGGTTTTGTTGGCAACAGCAAAAGAGTTTCGGCGCGCTGGGGAGTTGCGTTGTGCTGTCATGTCATAGGAGTGGATAAATCTAGTACATGTGCACATCCGACCACATCCAATAACACAATCACGTGATATTAACACGACGCGTCTCGTCACATGACCCGAGTAGTTCAGCTCCCCCTCCCCATCCGTCGGACACTCTGCCTCAACCTCGGCCTCTGTTCCATCGCCTCAACTACCTCCTCCATCTCATCCTCGGTCACGATGTTCTTCTTCCCTAGTTGCCTGGACCCTGGCTCAGAGCTCCATAAATACAAATTTTAACCTTGGACGCACCTCTTCTTCTTTTTCACAGGGTCCATCTCGCCTTTACCAGGCATATCATGCTCAGCACCCGGGTCTCCAGCTTCCTCGACTTCCCGGCGAAGCTTTCGGTTTGGCAGAATGATCACCGAGTCGTCTGCGGCATCATCCCCAATCGAAAGACCCTTTATATTCCGTTCAAGCTTGGATATGGACTTCGTCGCCTTTTTGTCTGCACCTCTTTGCTTGCGGCCCTTGCTGTTTTTAGCAGACACCGTAGGAACGTAGTCATCTGAGGCGTCATCACTGGTCATGTCCTCAGCCTCATCATCATCATCCGTATTCTCAGAAATTGTCTCATCCGCATGTTCGCTCGTCTCCCCGGAATGCGAGGCCTCTTTTGCTGGTTGTGCGTTGTGGTCTTCCATAGTGTTGACATGCGTAGAAGAATTTCCCTTGCCGTGGAGTGGAGAGGATGGTATCTCCGGCTCGGATCCCGTTTCACGTTCCTCGGTCAGGTCCTCAGATTCAGACTAAATGAAGCTTAGTTCGCGTTTTTCATCACAAAATGTGAACAGCATACGTTTCCAACAATATCTTCGATCTCGCTCTCCGAATTTGATACACTCGCTGGCTTCTTTGCGATTCCAAGCAAACCAGCTTGGTGTAGCATGTCGATCTTTGCGTCCATTTTTCGTTCATTGCTTTCGACCTGTTTCATTCAGTAAGCAGAGCACGGCTAACGAATGTTGTTTGACCGCACCTCGCTCATGAGCCTTTTCGCGTAAGTTCTCTCAACGGCGCGCATCCTCTCCTCCATCTCTTTCATGACCTCCTCTCGAGTTTCTGCCTCCACTATCGCGCAACGCATTTCTGCCTCATAGAGCTACAAAAGAGTGATAATGGATTGGTTTCAAGTAATTTTAAGAACCCCCACGTACCCTTAAACGCAAGTCCTCGATTTCATCGAACAAGGCATCCACCAATGGATTGATCGGTTCGTCATCGCTGTCTTCCACTTGATCATCATTCACCTCTTCGTCCTCTGGAAAGAACATTATATCACCACTAGAAAGCTCAGCAACGATACTTGCCTTCAAGAACCTCTAAATGCGCCTCGCTATGCTTCTTTCCTGGCCCAAAGCTCGATATTGTCACTTTTCTTGTAATGGCACGTGGCAACCCCGAACGACCAGGTTTGGTCGTTGCGCTGGATTTGGTAGGACTGGTGTGGACGCGGGGTACGGGGGCATTGTTCACTACCGTCGATATCTCTCTTGTTAATGCAGAAAACTTCATAACGTGCGAGTTTTCGTCAAACCCTGTGTCGTATGGATTAACATTCACGATCATGACCTACGCAAGGGAGTTAGCAGGTAGGTGTACTAGGTCTGAAACTAGAAACGCACGACTCTACCATCACCAGCGAAGTAATCCATAAGAATCTCAGTCAGTTTGCTGTGTCGGAAGGGTACTACAGCCAGTGCTCTCTTCGTATCCTGGCCCAGGCTGGCGAGACTTTGAGCCAAACGCTTTTGGTTGGACCTCATAACCTAAAACAATAGTCAAATTATGGTGTGATCGAGGTAACACCTTAGTCACCTCCATGCATTGCCCTAGGACCATGAGGGATTTGTTGATGTTACCCGCCTCCTTGAGTCGATCACCAGTAGTTTGAGTATGCTTCGTTCGTTCCGACCCAGCTAGATCGACAAGGGTAAGTCGTGATATTTGCACTGAACTTGAATCCTAACACGGGTCGGGTGAATAATAGTCATGTGTAGGAGACAGAAGCTTACATCTCGGTCACCACGGTGGTTTCTAAGAACCTTTATGGTGATCACGCTGTGACTCCGGCTGCTTTGACTGTTCGCAAGCGTTCCGAACACACGCCTATGCAGCTGCCCAAGTTTGACGAGCGCTTTTGCTTGTGTGACACTGGTAACGCGGAACTGTTTGAGTCCGGAAATATACCTCCCCGTATTTCCAGTTCCGCCATCATCCGCTGCATCGTGTGCGGGACAGGGCTTCACTGACAACGCCTTTCGGGTAACGACAATAGCATTTGCGCCTTGCCCGGGGAGGTTTGGTATGATACGTGGTGCCCCCACCACTTGGTCTTGATCGTCGTTAACCGAATCAAGGAGGTCGTAGACTTTCTCGTTGTATACTTCCACGTAAGAAATCCAGACAGAATATTCATAGTTGCGATCCAGTTTGATCACCGTTTGATCGGCACGAATATCAGAGTCATCTGAAGACGCCATGTGCTCGGCCAAGACGTCAGCTAGGGCTGGGTCATTTGAAACATTGGTGTCAATGGAGGGAGGGGTGAGATCTGACGGATCAGCCTCCTCTACCCCGTGGAGTCGGACTGGTCGATACTATGACTTTTCGTGAGCAAGTTGATCTAGGGCAGCTGTCATATACTCACACGTCCATCACTCTGTAGTCCATTGATACTATTGAATATAACGTCCAACGTTCTGGGCAGAATCCCACCAGAACCAGATTCATTTCCTCCTTGGATTGTGTAGGTTTTTCCAGAGTTTGTGACTCCGTACGTAAAGAGAAGACCATTTTGTCCATCCAACAGGTCTTGAACGAGGGGAAGTGTCGTTTTCGCAAAGAAATCGGCTTGCTGAGTTGAAGGAGGGAAGACATGAGAGAATTTGTAAATCGATGAAGGAGGCGTTGTCGATGCTCGGTAATAAAACCCGGATGTTCCGCGGCCGTCGCTAGATGGATCGGTCATTCTCACTGCAGTTTCCGACAGTGGGTCCAAGTAAGGCATGATGGCCGGCTCGTCGTCACCCAGACGAGGTCTTATGCGAAGATATGCCTTTTCTGAAGTGATTCGGGGGTGTTCCAGGTAAGATTATCTTCACATACCATGATCGGTTCTTGTTCTACCGTCGCAGACTTTGTGTCCGGAGCTTTTCTGGCCCTTCCTGGTGCGGGACGCTTGGCATCTGGCGAGCTGGTTCTGTTCGCCGCAGCCTTCCTAGAAGTCGCAGTCCTCGCTGCAGTGGCCCCAGCGGCCGTAGTTGATCTGGTTGTAGCCTTTGCCTTGACACCTTTGACTGCCGGGGGACTTGGCGATGGGCCCGACTGAATCTTTGTGCGCGTTGAAGCACGAGTCGCAGGAGCAGATGGCTTTGCACGGCTGGCCATGGTGCGTGGTGGTGGTTGTTATCTGACAAGTCAGCTAGCGCGACGCGTCGTGCCACGTGATCTATTGATCTTATCTAGACTCCACGACGATGATCCCAACGCCAGACCTCTCACACCTCTCCAACGACGACAAAATCCACGTATATGAACCAGCAGGCCAGCTTCACCCGTGATTCACTACTCTTTTAACCACTTATAGCTCTACAGAGGATACGTTTCTACTTCTAGATGGTCTTGAAAAGGACATAGAACAGCTCAAGAACTCTAAACCGCGTATATGTCTCGAAATAGGGTATGAACACGTACGGCAAGTTGTGCAACACCTTGTTAAATACACGAGCCAGCTCTGGATCTGGATGCGTCTCTGCATTCCTGGGCTCAATTCTGGGACCCACAAATGCCCGTCAGTCATCATCGAATATATGTGCTACCCATCACGGATGACCGCAGCAGTTTACCTCTGCACTGACATCAACCCACGCGCATCAATTTGCACGCTTTCCACAGGAAAACACAACAAGGTAGTCTCTTCCTAACAACAGATCTGAGGGAACTTCCCGTTGGCGCCGGTCTAGGTGCCTCTCAACCCAATCACGTGTGATTTCTCCAAACCGCTGTCGACGCGATTGCAACACTGCGTGGACATCATAGTGTTCAACCCCCCGTATGTCCCCACAGTCCATGAAGAGTCGTTCCATGCGCAAGGGGTGGGTGACATCGCAAGCTCTTGGGCGGGGGGACAAGATGGCATGGAAGTGACAGATCGCTTCCTAGAAATCGTTGGGGTATGTCATACTCTCAAGTTGCATGCGACGAATCATCTACAACGAAAGACAGGAATTATTATCTGAGTGTGGTAGATTCTACCTGGTAGCACTATTGCAAAACAATATTCCAATGATTCGTGAAAAAATGAGGGAAAAGTTCAATATAAACAGTCAGGTGCGTACCATGTTCTGAAATGTGGAATGACTGACACATCCCAGATTTTAATCCAAAGGCGAGCTGGAAGGGAGCACTTATCTATCATATGCTTTTCTCGGAACTGAAATATATTACTATTTTGCCGAAGACAAATGTTGTACAAGATAGCAAGCATTGATTTATGTCCACGGTGAAGCATGAAAGCATATGGGTCGGAAGAATCATAACTGTGGTGAACCAAAGACAATAATTACCAATGACAAGAAGATGTCAAGACAGAGAATTCAAGACAACCAGATTCAGCCGTCGTCAGGTCGACGGCCTCGGATGCTAAACCTGGATGGTGATGCAAGATGACGTTCAGAGGCGGAAGGATCTTGATGATTGGGATTGACATCCCCGTCGAAGTCAAACCGTAGATGAAGATGACCGGCTTCCTGTAAGGCGACCGTCACATCAGCGGTAGTGGTGCGGCCCGGAAGGATATGACTCCAAATCTAAATAACAGCATCAGAATACAGTAGCTTGAACCCAGTTCAAAAGCGACACGAACATCAACCTCCCCTTCCGCGATCATCTTGTCCTTGCCAAGCGTTTTGTGGTCGTAGATCCACACACGCATTTTTGGCGTATGCGCACTGGCAGCGAACGTAAAATATTCATTCCTGCGAATGTTCAGCACCCCGAGACATTGACTAACACTATTTGTTCCTCACCACTCCGGTGTTGAGGTCCTGGTGCCATGCTTGGTTTTGAATTCTCTATCGCCGACACGGAATGTAGCATATGGTTTTATATCTCCCCCAGGGAGATCCTTTGCACCGAGCGCCCCCACACGCAACGATCCTGGCTCTGAAGGGGGACCCCCTGTGTTACGAGGATCTGATTCTGTTGAGGGGAAGACAGCAGAACCGCGGGCTGAAGTCGAATTCTGGTCCGCGGCAGGTAGCGGACGCTCAGACAGGGACTCTGCAGGTGGAATGGATGAATCTTCCGCCAACTTGTCCCGATGGTGGAAGCCGTGAAGGAAATCCTTTTTGAAAATACCCTCTACGCCGTGAATGACGCCTTTGCCTGCTCCCATTGGCAAGGCGCTGAGTTGTGTCATCGCACGACCGGCTGCAGAGAACGTGGATGTGGTCTTGCGTGCCTTCGAAATAATCTCGGGGGCAAATGTCAACCGAATGTATACCTGTCCCTTTTCGCCATGTTTCTCCGTTGACAGGGTAATGAGATGCTCTGCAGATTCAAAAGGCTCCAGATCAGCCAGATTGATCTTGCCGGTTCCCAGGCTCTTTGATTGTTCGAGCTGATTCCAGTCGAATACCTCCACTGAAAAGTCTGCAGCGACCCGCGATGGCTAGAAGAAATTGGAGATTGCCAGACGGAGAAGGTTTATGAACTCACCACACTGACAGTGAAATTCTCTGACCAATCGGGATTTAGCGTCTTTTTCTTCGTTTGAGACTTGAATACTCTGTGTTCGTTCAGACTGAATACCGCATATGGGTCTGATTTGCCTTGAAGAGGTGTTACCGAAGCGCAATTACATGCATGCGAACGTCATACCTCCTCTGTCAGCAGCAATGAGGTCTCTGCCTTCGACCAAATCAACACGCACGGTGCCTTGATCTATGCACATGATAAGAAACGAGACAGCAAAAAATGAAAGCATCATACTGTTAATGCTCTCTCTTGGTTCCAATGTCACCGGAACAGGGACATAACACGCTTCAATTTCAACAGTAGAAAATTTGCTCTCGTCGTTCGGATCAGTCAAGGTAAACGATTCGCGGCGGTTCTGCGCATGAACCAGGTGAATGACGGAAGCATAGTTACAGCAAGCAGCTTACCAGCGTTGATTCTAGGAATGACTTCGCCTCAACTTTCCATTCAGCGATAACGTCGTCTTTGTCACCTTCCGCACTTTCATTCAGCCGCAACCAGACACGACCGAAGTCGAGCTCCTTAATGAAACCTTCTCCTACATGTTGCCATTCTGCACGTGTGCTGCGAGCCTTGACTGTACTGAAAGCTGGCCAATATCCATCATCCAGAAGAACCTCCAGGCGAGCTTTCTTCTGAAGTTTGCCAGACAAGATATTGAAGATGATGATACCGGACTCTAAACAAATAATGAGACCGCATCTAAGATCATATGTAGAGTTCAACGTACGGTGCTTCAAAAGTTGCTCCTTATCGAGTTCCAACCCAGAAGGCTGCTTCTCGTCCCCTTTTTCCGAGTTTGCTTCATTACTTTGGGAACTAGGCGCCGTTTGTGATGCCTCGGTGACGTTGGTGTCGTGAGACGGCCTTGGTGCATGTATGCCTGATTCCGTCATGGGGCGATCGACTGTGACAGTCTGAGATAATACCACAGACGATGAGGTTGCACTGGTGACGTCTGTGGTAACATCACCTCCCGCTACGCCATGCATCGTCTTCGCGGCCTTCTGAATTTCGTTCTCTCCTGCATCAAAGCCGACATGCTTGAGAGCCAAGGCAGGAATAAATTCAGCGACAAAATGGAGATGACCCTTGAATGCGTTCGCTTTATCAAGTTGGATGGGTTGAACAACTTCCTTTCTACCAGTAGATTCGTGGCGGAACTGGGGATCGGTCGATGACTCTCGGGCGAGTTCGTTGACATGAAGTTCGACGGAACCGAGAGAGCGATCCTACGAACAGTGAGCATAAAAATAGGAGAAGAAATTTAACTACCTTTGTCAGATGTTGATAATCCATCACTTCCATAAACATGGACTATAAATGATCAGTTTGAGCTTCAGAGAACAAACTACTGCTAACCTCTTTCAGAGAATGCACTGCATAATATGGTTAATGGTTAACATGGTATCGAAAGTCGAGACATACCAGGTATGTAAATGATTTGATCCCACACAGGGTTCAGATCTGCAACATGTGATAAGTGATTATTACATTGAAAACAACCTTGCGCATACTGTTGTTGATAACCTCTGTTCGACCCTGAATTACATTATTGACCAGAACTCGAACATAGGGGTCGCTCTGAAACAAAATGTTTGACATTCTATGCTACGCAAGTTCGATGATCTCACCTTTCCACCAAGGGAAGCCTCCACATTCCTTGAGACAGTAAGGCCAAATTAAATTTGTCAGTAATGATATAAACGACGCACTTGACATCTGTTGCCTTCTGGAGCCAAAGTCTCACAACACCGACGGGTGGGACATACTGAGAAACCCCAGAAAGAGCACCGGCCATGTGTAGCGGCTTCCACTGAACACTAATCCTGATTTTGCCAGTCTTGGTCAACGGCCACCAGTCTTGTCCTTCCGATGTTGCAGCCGTAAACAAGTCCACGAGACGCACAGACATGAAGCCAACGACAGGGTCCTTCAAGAAGTCCCGATCGTCCACAACATTGAGGGTGATCACCGAAGAAAGCTTATCGGAGCATAGGAATTCGGTACTAGACTCCCAGACAGGATTGTTCGTATGTTTGATGATTTGAGACTTGTGGATCGGGGAAGTAGTAGAGTCAAGATAGAGTTTTACGAAAGGGTTCAGTTCTCCGGAAAGCGATTTGGATGAGTCAAGCTCCTTAGCTTGGTGAACAGTCAAACGAACAATGCCAACGTCTAAAAAGGAGTTGGGTCGGATGTTCCAAGCCAGGAAGGAATATTGAACATACTAGTTTCCGGTAATCTCTCTTGGCCATCTACTATCTGGGGCTTGAGTACAGGATAATATGAGACGTCAAACCGAATCTGTCCACGGTCCTTTCCATCCTTTAGGATCGGCAGCTCGACACCCTCCAAAGTGGCGTCCTCGACGAGCTTTTTCATGTCAAACATCGCGGCACCAAGGGACGTGTCCTTTCTGTGCTCGTTGTAATCAAACGCGGTGAGCACCAGTTGTTCCTGCAGAGAATTGACAAGAATAAACTTGGTCTCTACCCATGTCGGGTTGTACCTGAGTGATAGTCAGCGGAATAATCGAAAAGACAAGAAAAGACCACCGACGTCGAATGCCTATATTTGGTCCTTGCGAGCTCCTGACGATTGTTGATACTAATACTGACGAAAGGATCCGGTGACCCTCCGCCGATCTTGCTATACCTGAGCCCACGAGCAGCATGTACAGTTATTTGGATTACTCCAATTGATGCATCCGAGGGGGTGCCGGACAATAGTTGCTCCAGATTGAGTGTGAAAACATTTGGATCATACATCATGGGACCAATACTTCCGTGGACTATTTCGCGGATGAATTCGGAAAGTCCAGGAATCTACCAAGGGAATAAGCAGAGACAAAAGGAGGTGCAAGGAGCACCAACATGAGCGATATCGAAGCCAAATGTCTCCCCACCAACTGGCTTGAGGACGTAGTCGAAAACAGGTCTCTCCAGGAAGGTGAGTTCTACGATTTGTATGTGAGGGAAATTAGACACTAGTTTCATTTTAACCCTCAAGAGACCGCTGAAACTGATGTCTTCGATCAAGATGGGCATAGCGGCCGTTGCTAGACCTTTTCCGATCCTGACGGACAAGACTATTTTAGGATTCACCTTGCGTGCTGCCTGGCGAGGAGTGAGATCAGAGACATCGTTGGGAGTAAACGAGATTCCCCAGTCCATCATAACGATGTCCTCGTCGGTGTTTGGGAAGGTCCGAACACTCTGGATTCTAGGGGCTTTGTTACCGAGGGTGAAAGCAGTGAGACGCAAAGAATCGAGAAAAACGGGTGTGTTGGTGCTAAGAATTTGATCAACTGAGGCCACCATCGAGGCGGAAAGTACAGGTTCATAAATAAGCCAGAAACGGTCGAGGAAATGGTTTAACCAGTCGGCACTCTCATGCTCAGAGGCCAATCGGACTTTGACGAGCTCGCGCTGAATATCATCGCGAGCACGACGACGGACGCGCGTCATGGAGTTGACGTAGTATGTGTTGCAGATTGCCAGAAGGATGAACAACCATCCCCATCCAAAGCCGAAGCGCGTCATGAAGTGCGACGCAAATACAGTCTGAAAGGGCGAGTCGGAAAGAGTGGAGAAGAGATGGTGCGGGACATACGAAGAAAATCAGAGCAGCGTTGTGATACCAAGCACCGTAGAATTGCTCGCTCAAGAACAAGCCGAGGATGGACTTGTCTTTCTCTTCTCCTGCGTCCGGATGAGGGGCATCTATATTTGCTGCGGCGCGCCATCCGATTTTGTACCAGTGGGGAATGGCGGGGACAGGCGCCGAGGGGTAGCCACCTGGTGTAGGGGGGAGTGGGGAAAGCTCAAGCTCCTCTTCGGACGCATTTTTGACGTCGTGAATGGTGATTGTCGGGAGGTCATGTCCGTTTCCGGTAGCAACCGGGACACCTGGAAGAGGGTTAGTGCGGGAGAAGGCATGGACATCGACAGACCTCTTGCGGTTATCGAGTCGGTGTCCGTGGGAGCGGCTGTCGCGGTGGCCTTTGCTTGGGGGACAGGGGCACCTGCGGAGACGTCGTTGGCGAGCATGTCGTGGGGGTGTTCGGGCCGCACGACCTCGTGGCGAGGGGCGCTGGAGGACATGATGGTAGAGAGGAAAAAGGATGAAAGGAAGGTGAAACTATAATAGTTGAATGCGACAGGACGTGCGTACAGACGTGCAACGTGCTGGCCAAGTCAGGGCTACGATTACCGTCTTTGGCATGTCACGGGGTCGCGTCACAGCTCCGCCCATTCCCCCTCTCCGTCCGAGTCCCGACCCCCGACGACCGCGAGCAGGAATACAATCACGCTCGCAGCAAGCCGCATGCCCAGCCCCCTATACAGCTGTCCGACGCCAGTCCGCCGCAGCCAGCTCTCTCTCCCCCCGCCCTCCCCCGCTTCTTCTCCACCCTTCTCCTTCTCCTCCGCGCTTCTCCTCCGCGGCCGCTTAATTGGCAAGTCCGATCTCTCTTCCGTCAAGATGTGCCACAGCGCATCGACAATACCGTTGTATACCACAGGCCTTGTCTCCACGCACGCTCGAAGCGGCTTTGCTGTCCCGCGCGTCTGAATTTGCAGCCTTCGCCGGACCGTCTCAATCGGCAACGTCACTAACAGACTCGCACACCCCGCCAGAACCTCTGCAAACGCCCACGCAACCGGGTGTGTGTCCACTGCAACATACGGTCCAAGCCACAGTCGCGGCGCAATAACGCCCGGTAACACAACGTGCATGGATGTTCGGAGCCCAGTTTCAAGTATGGTCGGTATCAGCAGATGGGGGTGCAGGTAGATGCCCCTCAATCCACCTTCGTTAGCTAAAATGTCAGAGAGCGCATGGATTGGCCCAGTATACTTCCTATACCGCGGCATCGATGACTGAGCGATCAGGCGTGTGCGGACGAGATCGAGGGGTGACAACAGAAATCCAGTCAGGACGTGTGAAGCTACCGGTAGCAGCGGTGACGGCCGGTAGAATCCACCCTGCGACGGCAGGAATATCGCATGTAAGACGCTGTCGATCAGTGGTTGTAGGTTCGCGAAAGCCACGTCGTGAATACATGACGTGAGCAATCCTGAAGAAATGAATTCAGCAGCCATTCAACGACTCGTGCCATCACTACCTTTCCATAATGACAGCCATCCTTCGCCGTGAAAGCCAACGAGCCGTTTAATCATACCCCATGAGGTGCTAGCACTGCCAACCGGAACAATATACTCTGGACGTGTCCCGTCCTCCATGACGGACGTCCTAACCATATACCCCTCGTCGTCTACAAGCTTTGGAGCTGCATGGCGAATGGGAACGACACCAGGTTCGACAAAGTACGACTCCTCTTCGTTTGTTACTTCACTAGGCTACAAATCGGCGTCAGCTCACCGGTCGTCGGAGCAGTATTTCACTCGCCGTTTCCGTCTCTTCGTCTACTTCTTCCTCAGCCTCTTGAGTGAGGGCATCCTTCGGGACCCATTGGATCTGGAGAAGTAACTTTCCAACTTCCAAAGGCATTGCCATGGCAGTGCTGCTGTACTGGAGTAATGCGGAAGCCACTAATGAGCGGAAGAAGAGAGACACGTCGGGCGACGAAGGCTCGCCAGCGTTAACAGATTGAGAAAGATCGAATATGGAGCCTGGAGCAGGACGGGTGGACCATTGATATGATGTGGAGGAAGCGTTGAGGGCAGATTGTTTCGGGAGAGTTGAGGAAGACGGTGGAACGAATGTCCACTGGGCTGACGGAGGATTATACAGGTCGCGAAGGGATGGATTGGAGGCCATCGCAATGCGAGTATGAATACAAATACGTGTTCCTTGCCTTCTTCTTGTTCTAGTGTGTAGTGGTCACTA
>JBBPSN010000027.1:0-11006 GCA_038093615.1 Austroboletus olivaceoglutinosus | reverse complement strand
GATGTTCACCGAGAGCCGTTTTCTTCCCTTGAACTCTCGGAACAGACGAGTAAAGCCCTCGCAGACATGGGATTCAAGACCATGACACCCGTCCAAGCCAAGGCCATCCCACCGCTCCTCGCCGGAAAAGATGTCCTCGGTGCTGCACGAACCGGCTCAGGAAAGACGCTCGCTTTCTTGATTCCTGCTGTAGAACTGCTGCATCGGATGAAATTCAAACCAAGAAACGGTAGGTGTCCGCTATCGACTGCACTAGCACTCGAACAAATCCATCTACAGGCACTGGTATCATTATCGTCTCCCCCACACGAGAGCTCGCATTGCAGATATTCGGCGTCGCAAAAGACTTGATGGCATATCACTCACAGACCTTTGGCATTGTCATTGGTGGAGCAAATCGGAGGGCAGAGGCTGAAAAACTCGAAAAGGGTGTGAATCTGCTGGTAGCCACGCCAGGTCGGCTGCTGGATCACCTCGAGGTAAGTCCAAGCCTGCCCAGCCAGTTTCGCCAACGAGTACTCATAACATCAGAACACGAAAGGATTCGTTTTTCGCAACCTGAAAGCGCTCGTTATTGATGAAGCAGACCGGATATTGGAGATTGGTTTCGAAGAGGAGATTAGGAAAATCATTTCTATTCTTCCAAATGGTATCACACTTGGTATTTTCGGCGGCTCATGAACTAGCTAACGTCCTTGCTAGACGGTCGACAGTCTATGCTTTTCTCCGCGACACAAACTACAAAAGTTCAGGACCTTGCTCGTATATCCTTGCGCCCTGGTCCTCTACACATTGATGTGGACAAGGAAGAGACGACGAGCACTGTATCGACGCTATCGCAAGGTTATGTCGTGTGCCCGTCTGATCGCCGCTTCCTCCTCCTCTTCACTTTTCTCAAAAAGCATCTGAAGCAGAAAATCATCGTCTTCTTCTCTAGCTGTAATTCCGTGAAATATCACGGAGAATTGTTGAATTACATTGATGTACCGGTGCTCGACCTACACGTATGTTTCTTTTGAGACTGTGAGCCGCTAGTTGACTGTTGAGTTCTACAGGGGAAACAAAAACAACAGAAACGAACCAACACATTCTTCGAGTTCATCAACGCAGAATCTGGCATCTTGCTCTGTACTAATGTTGCCGCTCGCGGGCTTGATATCCCTCGTGTAGATTGGATCATCCAGTACGACCCTCCAGATGACCCAAGGGACTACATACACCGCGTGGGGCGTACTGCGCGAGCTGGCAAGGTTGGAAAGAGTCTATTGTTCTTGCTAGAGAGCGAGTTGGGCTTCCTGCGGTATTTGAAGGAAGCAAAGGTTCCCCTTAACGAGTATACCTTCCCGGTGGATCGGATCTCCAACGTACAAACTCAGGTATGCGGTCGCGGTACGCTGATTGTTAATTCTGACACCACATGAAACCCAGTTGGAAAAGCTGTTGCAAAAGAACTACTTTCTGCATCAATCTGCAAAAGACGGTTTCAGGTCTTATCTTCAGGCATATGCTTCTTATTCGCTCAAGAAGATATTCGACATCAATGCCCTGGATCTAGCCAAGGTTGGAAAGTCATTCGGCTTTGCGGTTCCGCCTCGTGTCAATATAAATATCGGCGGCGGAAGCGGGAAAGCCAAGGCGGAGAAGAAGCGGGGACGGAACGAGGAGGAGGAAGAGGAGGAGTGGGAGGACATGCCTCTTGGGGAGGGTGCAGAGAGCGGGGAGGACGAGGAGGAGAGTGGGGGTTCGCGGAGGAGACAAGGCAAGGCGCGGCGAATAGAGACGCTGGGGAAGAAGACGGCGTCAAAGGAGATATACAAGAAAGGCATGGAATGGAAAAAGGCAAAGGCGTCGAGGCAACAGTGGAGTCGGTGACTTGGCTATCATAACTCGAGGGGCTATTAGCTTATTATTACTCGGTTACGTGTACACCTGCCCTAAAGTCATCAGCAGGCAAGGGTTTCCCCGTCCAACTGCCTCCTTCGTTTTTTCTATCTCGTCTATCTTGCATTCCATCATGGCGACCACACAGGTGACGCCCGTCCCCCTCGCCACCTCTCCATTGGTCCTTTGCTGACCTGCTGTGTTCAGCACTATCTCTGGGCAGGCGGCCATTTCTTACTTTTGGTAGCAGCATTGCGATACTTTCTTGCGTGGATCACCTTTACGACCGTTTCTGCGTGGTGGTACAAAGGCACGTCGCTCTCGCTCTGTTTGCGGGTGTGGAGCCTGACCTGTATTTCCAGTGAGCTTCTTCGGTGCCCTTCTGAGCTATGCGATCGTGTGTTAGTGAGTGACCACCGTCCTGCGTGGTAGCAGCGTGGCATTTTTCCTGACATTTTCCACGTGTCGGTAGCAAATCTCTCGGGGTAAGAACCGCGCGCTGTTTGTCGCGTGTTTGGTGCTGACGCCTCGAGCAGGTTCCGACCAACGTCGCGTACTTTAAAAAAGCAGCCATGGACGAGGTACGCCTGCAGCCTTGCGAGCAAGACGTACGCTAAGATGGATGTGTAGAATGTTCAATATTTCGTGCTCGCGTTCTTTTGGTGGAGCTCCAAGCCAGTCACCAGTAAGGTTACGTATGCCAAGGCAGCCATGTTACTGAATCATGCCGGACAGTCGCACTCATGCCCTACTTTGTGTTTTCGCTCTTTCATGCTCTGACGTTTACACGCACGACGCTCATGTCTCAGTATCTCCCACCGGGACCGCCTGCTACCGCTGGGGGGCCACCTCAACCGCATCCTCTTGCGAAGCGGTTGCAGCTGTGGGTGAAGAGTAGGTGGTCCGATACGAGTGTGTTTAGCGACTGATCGCGGTTTCTGTGCTAGCCAATTATGACCCTGCGATGCGCGTGGTGGCATACGCGGAGCTGTTCATCTTGCTGCGTGTTGTATTTGGGGCTCTCTTGCTGCGAAACTCGTTGGTTGCGCCGCTGTTCTACGCACACTTTTTGCGTCTGCGGTATTACCAATCGCCATTCACACGGGCTGCGGTCTCGCTCGCGGATCAACGTATTACGGCTGTGATGACGAACCCTGCGGTGCCGCCTGTTGTCGGAACGGCGTGGGGCAGGGCGAGGGATGTTATGCAGAAGTGGGCAGGGAGTGTAATTGAGCAGAGGAGTGAGTAGTAAGTAAAGCGACTGTTGTTGGTCTTTGCAGGTCGGATATGATAGATTATTATTTTCTTGTTTTTGACAAACAAGAACATACAAAAAGTATTGAATTTCTTGAGCGAAGACGGGCCGGACGATAATATAACACGCTCTCTCCCGTTCATGTCCCGCATCCCCGTCCCAACTTCATCCAGACAACAACCCGATCCCCTCATCGACACCTCCCCCCTCAGGCGCCCAATGCCCCCCTCAAACCTCTCCGTTGCCCCGTCCCTCTCCGAGACCAGAAAAAAGCAGTCCAAGCGCGACGAGGTCCGTCCAACCCCCCTCCCTTTTCGCTTCTCATCTCCCCCAGTCCATCCGCAAGAAAATCGAGTCCGAGCTCGCCCGAAAACGCACCATATCAACCACCTTCCAACCCGGTCGCGGCAAGCGCCCTCCAAAGCCTGCAGTAGCCAAAGGGACCGTCGCTGCACTCAAGCCCAGCCCCGCCCTCACCGTCCCGGATAACATCACTGTCGCGGAAGCAAGCCAGCTATGTGCTGCCAAGCGCACCGACTGTGTCCTCGTCGTGGACGACGACGAGGGTCTCAGCGGCATATTTACCGCCAAGGACTTGGCATACAGAGTACGTCTCCCTGTCTCTCTTGCTCGCCGTCGCGCCAATCACCCCGAGTAGGTCACCGCAGAGGGTCTTGATCCACACACGACACACGTCAGCCATATCATGACCCGTAATCCCATGGTCACCCGTGACACCACCAGTGCAACGGAGGCTCTCCAGCTCATGGTCCAAAGGCACTTTCGTCATTTGGTCAGTCCTCAGACACGCTTACCTCGTTCCTCTCACCGTGTCCTTTTGGTAGCCCGTCTGCAACGAGGAAGGAAACGTCGTCGGTTTGCTCGACATCACCAAAGTATTCCACGAGGCCCTCAACAAAGTCGAGCGTAGCTCCTCCGCGTCCGAGAAACTCTACAATGCTCTTGCCGGCGTACAGTCCGAACTCGGCCCCGGTATTGCTTCCAACTCCCAAGCAGCAGCGATGCTTGCATACGTTGAAGCCCTGCGTGAAAAAACCGCACTACCTGATCTCACCACCGTCATGGACTCACGCACGCAGCCGGCTACTGTGACCCTAAAAACGACCGTCCGCGAAGTTGCAAAACTCATGAAAGAGCGCAGAGTGACGGCAGTTTGCGTCATGGAAAACACCCCCGGGACCGAAAGCGCACACCCCAAGATCGCTGGTATCTTTACGAGCAAAGACGTCGTCTTGCGGGTAATCGCTGCTGGTCTGGATGCTGGGATTTGTAGCGTCATTCGGGTCATGACTCCTCATCCCGATACCGCACCCCCGACAATGACCGTGCATGACGCGCTCAAGAAAATGCACAGTATGTACGATTAGCCCCGAACCGGCCTCTGCTGATGCGCTGGTATACAGATGGGCACTATCTCAATCTGCCTGTCGTGGAAACCGACGGACGACTAGTGGCTATCGTTGACGTACTCAAACTCACGTATGCCACTCTCGAGCAGGTGTGTAACTGGCTTTCATCCCCCTTCCTCTTTTAACTTGGGGCAGATGAATGCAATGAGCGTTGAAGCGACCGGGGAGCATGCTGACACAGAAGGTGGTCCAATGTGGGGCCGCTTCTTCGATTCCATTGGCGGCCACGATGAAACCGAATCCGTAGTATCAGGCTCGCACGCACATGCGGACGGTCACTCTATCTCGGCACATAACCTCTCTCGCCTGCAACAGTCGCCTTTCCCAGAAGTCCATCCGAATGACTCTGCTTCTGTCGTAGATGATGACCACGAATCTGTTTTGGACGCATACCCGCGCAAGAAAGGTGTACATAATGTCCCTAGCATCATAGGTGCTTCTTCGACTGTACCTGTTGATGATGGCACCTATGTCTTCAAATTCCGCACGCCGAGTGGTCGGACACACCGTTTCCAAGCCAGGCACGACAGTGTCGAGACGCTCCGCGAGATTGTCCTCGGGAAGCTCAACACCGACCCTTTCTTCGTCTCATACGACGGTGAGCCGGACCAGAAACCCGATCCGAGAGACTTTACATTGTCGTATACGGACGCGGATGGGGATACGGTGCTGATCACGAGCGACAACGACATCGCTGACGCCGTTAAGATTGCACGTGGGGCGGGCTCGGATCGTGTTGTGCTATTTATTCAAGGTGGTAAGTACTGGGAGGAAGTGGGTGTCGACAAGAGTGAAAACAAAGTCGCCGAGGTCATAACCCCGCCAAACGAGGAAAAGGTGGCAGAGAAACCAGAGGTTGCTCCGGAACCAACCGTTATCGTCCCACCTGCTCAGGTCCACGTCCCACCTCAGCAAGAACTCGTACTAGGTATTCCCAAGGACTTGCTGCTGCCCGCGAGCATAGGCGCTCTCGCTGTCGTCATTCTCAGCATTTTCACTATCTCTCGTCTAACCCGCGACTAGTAGAAGGATGGAAGCGGAGCGAGGGGTTAATATTCCACTGACTTGAGGGAAGCATATGGACTTTTTTTTCTTGTCTTATACCGTACATGTTTCGTCTGTGCCGACAGATCTGTCTCGTTCCTTAGATATACGACTTTTGCACGGCATTTTTCACGAAACCGCGATGAATGACGAGCGTCTGACGATATCATACGTTAAAAATAGATTCGTCACCGTGTTCGTCCGAGTCTGTACCCCCGGACATTGGTCCTGTCCATGTTGTCCGCCAAAAGGCTTGACCGGCTCTTTGACGAGGTCAAGTGCGACGTCCTCTCGGACGATCAAGAGGCCGACAATGCGCTTCAACTCGAAGAGATATCGAGAGCTTTTATCTGTAGGAAACCCCATATCATCTCCATGTAGATATTCAACCACAGTCCATCCATAGCTGACACGATCACAGGTAGATACACGAGCAGCCTCATCGATCGAACATTGTGTGCTGATCAAATTCCCAATCCACAGCCCCGACTCGGCAAATGAACGAATATGCACTCCGTGCTTCACTTGGCGACGACGTTTACGGTGACAAATCCACCGCTGCCCTTGAGGCACACATCGCCAAGATAACCGGCAAGGAAGCAGGTCTCTTCTTTCCATCAGGAACGATGTCCAACCAAGTCGCTCTGCGGACCCACCTCCAGCAACCGCCTTACTCTGTCATCACCGACGTGCGCGCTCATATCTATCGGTGACTGTCCGGAATCGCTTATACACTCTTTCGTGTACTCACGCTGTTCAGGTCGGAGGCTGGTGGTGCCGCTTTCCACTCCCAAGCCAACAGCATCCCTATTTTCCCTGAGAATGGTGGGTCCAGATGAGATAGGGACATCGATCTGATGGTCATGTAGCCTTCAGGTCATCACCTAACATGGGAAGATATCGAGCCTCGCATCGTCTCTGGTACGGACGTGCACCTGTAAGATGTCATTCATATCAGTCAAAATAATACCTCAAAGACATTCAGCGCACCGACGCGGATAATCGCATTGGAAAACACCCTTTACGGGACCATTATGCCTCAGAGGGATGTATGGGAGATTTCCAAGAATGCCCGTGCGCGGGACATCACCATGCACCTTGATGGAGCACGGATCTGGCATGTTGCTGTCGAGACAGGGCTGTCTATGAAGGAACTCTGTGACCCCTTTGACTCCATCAGCCTGTGTTTTTCCAAGGGCCTCGGTAGCATCTTTTCTTCCAAGTCTGTCTTGAACTCATCAATGTTTTCCAGGTGCACCGATCGGGTCCTGTTTGGTGGGTTCAAGGGCCTTCATCACCAAGGCGCGATGGTTTAGGAAGCTTTTCGGCGGCGGAATGCGCCAGACGGGTTATCTGGCTGGTTGCGCTGCCTATGCGCTCACCCTCAATTTACCGCAACTCCCTCGTACACACGCACTTGCCAAGCGCATGCAACAGGGCCTGGAAGCCATCGGAGTCGGGATCCTGAGCTCTGCCGAAACTTGCTTCGTGCGTCATCTGACATGGGTAATTATCAAAACGAGTTGCCTGACGATCCCTGCCCGACAGTTGTTTTATGACCCGTCCACCATCGGTGTGGAGTATTGGGAGATTGTCGAGCGTGCCGCCGCACTCGAAAAACCTATCAAAGTCAACGGGTCTCGACTCATAATGCATATCCAGACCTCTCCGCAAGCGGTCGAAGATTTCCTCGACCTCATGAGGATACTGAAAGAAGAGAAGGCAAAGGCTGGCTGGATGCTTGATCAGGCACCGCCGAAGAAGCGGAATACCTTTAGGGAAGTATACATCCAGGCCACGAAACCGACGTAGATGCGTGCGTTCTAGTCAAATGTTGAATTGGCCCCAGCTGGGGCAGATGAGGTTCACTGAACGACAAGGATGTTGGGCCCATGGAATACTCGAATGCCAGTGTTATCAACAATTATGCGATAGATCGTGGTCGAACCAGACGCTCGCATCAACAGACGACTTTTAACCCTTGCCTACGTACCGCTGTTTTTCATACTCCCTCCAAAGAGACTTTATGATCGTTTTTCCGCCAGAATCCAGCACAGACACCATCAGAGCATCCCGACTGTGCTCTCCCACCATTTCACACAACGCAAACAATCCAGGCTCGAGATCCCGCCGCATCTCTGCGTTCATGATACACAATGGATCGTTGAACGCATCCACGTAAGCGACAAGGACGTATGATGCATGTTTTGCAAACGGCTTCGCGAGGGATTCTGCTTTCTGTGATTCGGTGGACGTCGATGGATGTGCATAGGCGTGCGTTCTCGGGACAGTTTTGGTGGTCAGTGAGGTGAGGAGACGAGCGAGTGCGCGCGCTTCGACTGTGGATAAAGGTTGGGAGGCGGAGAGCCACGACGGTAACGTGTCTGTGACGATTTTGCTCTGCTTCGCACCGAGCTGGGGACGTATCTTCCGGGTGAGCATCATCAGCTGGCGAAGGACAAGACCAAGGTGAGGAAGGGTGTGCACGACAATATCCCGTCGTAGCCGAACGAGTGCACTGACGATGGCGACGATGTGATGGAAAATCGGAAACATCGTCGTGTCGTCGTGCTCCGAGGAGCCAGTAAGTATTTTGTGGAGGAGCGTCCATATAGTGCCAAGATCCACAGAACGAACGGCCGCTGGCTGTGGTCAACACGTCAGCAGATTGGTCCGAAATCGTACCAAAGGTTGCATACCCGATCCGAGCAATGCTTTGCAATGAATTCGAGCCATTGCGCTTTTAGGCGTGACGAGCCACCGTGTATCTCCTCTCGGTCATTGAACAGAGCAAAGCATCGCGTAGCAAAGTTCTGAATGACCCTGAGCGTCCCTGTAAACTTCCGTTAGCTAAATCGAAAACGCTGTTCACGAGGTGGAGTCTACCTTGTGGTGCATCGTGTAGCATGACCTTGCCCAGATGGATCAAACGTTCACGCTGACTCGCTTGGAGTCCACTTCCGCCAATCCCCTCCGCCAGGATATCCAACAAATAAGAAAAGTCATCAACGGTCAATTTCTTCGAGGCTTGCGAAATGTAAGCGTCCATGACATGCTCTTCTATTCGAAATGGAATCAGAGACACGAGATAAAAGGGCAGAAGAAAACAGCGGCGCACCATCAGAATGCCGTTCACCACCATTTACTGCGTAGAAGCTGACCAGAACATCGAGGTGGGTGCGATGCGAGACGTCAGGTATACACCATAGCTCTTCAAACAAAAGCTCCAGAACGATCGAGCAAGTCTCGGAATTCAGATTAGCGGAGCTTTTACTACAAATCATCAATGTTGCTAGCTTCAGCCCAAGCGAAATTGGGGCAACCTGAACTAGAGGAGAGTCAGGATGAACGACCAAGGTGGCCGCAATAAACGTACAGTTCATTCCCAGCCATCGCCTCAACGACAAGGTGCGAGACCATGCGCCAAGTCGTTCGCTAGACAGGAATTGATCCAACTCTGTGGCGTCTCTTTCCACCAGCCTTTGTGCGTGTGGTAGAAGCGCAGATTCCAGAGCCTCGAGAAATGTCTTTGACGCTCTCTTGACCACATCGGGTAGACTACAGTATGAACGTCATTCACGAACATGCGGAATTTATGACGAGACCGTACCTTGCCGGGTCAAAGTCACTCGTCAGATGCTGGACAAGTTTGAGGATGCTAGTCTGAACGATGGTATGCATCCACGTCTCCTGAGAATCTGGCTGTGAAAAGGGTCTAACGGCTATAAGCGAGGATACGACATTGGAAAAGGATGCCGCCGCCTCTGGTTCCTGCGATCGCAGGAGGCTCCTAAAATGAAATTATCGTCGGCATACATATAGAGATAAAATTGGAACGTACACGGCGTGCGATTGTATCAAGTCGAGGGTGACAGTCGTGAGCGTATTTGGAGGGGAAAATATACATGATGGAGGGCTGAGCAAATGGTTGACGAAAGCCGAAGAAGTCTTCATATACATATTTCAAACGAGAACAGGACAGGGTAAGAATATAAAAACTCACGATGTGGTTGGATGTGTTCAGAGTCCGCCCCATGCGTTGTAAAAAAACCCGAACGGACGTCAGTCGATCTGACCAATTCTTCAGGTCCTCTGCAGGAACTCTGTCATCGGATTCCTCCGTATGCGTGTTCCCCCGAACTCCCGAAGTACCTTCATCTGTATCTTTATTTTTCACTCTCTTTCTTTGCCCGTTCGTATGCCCTAATTTGGTGCAAATTTGTATGTCTGCAGCCATGGCCCTTTTGATTAGCTCGCCACGCACAGGGCGAATAAAGTACTCCGAAGGCACAAAATGGAGGAGTCTAAACGTATTGCACGCGACAGTGAGCTTATCTTCATCTACTGTTGTAGGTGCTTCGACCGTGGCGGCAGGGAAATGGTGGGAGAGCGATGTAGTTAGTGTCAACGCAGATGATAGGAATACAGCTGTCGATTTGAGTTAGACCAGGAAGTAAGAGGCGATCGATGAGTGACGGACCTCGGATGTTGTGTAGTTCCCAAAATTGTGCATTCCGGAAAAGGTCGAGGACAATTCCATGTAACGTGATGACAGTATGATTATGGTTTTGTCGGAGGTAAGTCGCATCAGAACACTCTCGTGTATTTTCATCGAGTGGATCAAGAGATACGTCAAATAATACTGAGATAAGTCTCTCCAAGTCTTCCGCTGAAGCCAGCGCACTGGAGAGCATTATAGGATTAGACACACCCAACACTCAGAGAAGGCAACTCACTCGAAAACGTCGATCCACCTATTGGTCAATAGATACAGAATTGCAAGGCCCAAATTCTCGTGAGTGAGGGCAGCCGAGACACCGCACCACTTTGAATTAGGTAAGGGGTGGTTAACGAGGATGTCAAGTGCCACAGTGAAGATTGGATGCGGTTCTGTCTGTTTCTGGGGCTCGCGGTTATGTATGTACCAGTCATACCAAAGTAAGGTCCGAATCTGACACACAAGTAGGTAAGATAACGCGGATCAGGAAGCACGAAAGCTAACCCACGTACAATTTGCAGAACTAACTCTGGCTCAGATGTCTCATGGCGCGCGACATCCAACAGTTTTCTAGTCTGAGTTTCCTTGAGCCTGTCGCAGTCCCCAAGTAGAAAAGATAGCCGAGAACGAACATCGTACTGAAACCGAAGAGCAGCAGATGTCACGGCATGAGGGAAAGGTGCAGAGAGAGTAGTTTCAGCTGCAAGCTTTCGTTTCTTGCCATCCCTACCTTTCACCGTGCCATGTTTCCCGCTCTCTCGAGGATCTCCCCCCAGACAGTCCCAAATGATGGTCCAGCCCAAATTCCCAACATTATCCCACAAGTGTTCCAAAGAGGATCCCTCGTCCTTGGTGTAGGCATTCGCTGGTAAGTTGGAGAGAATCGTTCCTGCGATGC
>JBBPSN010000026.1:0-62238 GCA_038093615.1 Austroboletus olivaceoglutinosus | reverse complement strand
AACGAAATGTCGTCAGCACCAAGCAGACGCACAAACAGGAGCCTCTGTTCCAGACGTAAATGGTCGTCATACCTCTGCAAGAAATTGTGAAGAGAATCATTAGGCATCCACAACGACACCAACGACATCGAATTTCCCATTCCAAAACCATATGCGATACCGAGGAACGGAACGATGTTTGCATGATGAAGCCACTTCCAAATGCCGAGTTCTCGCTGGAGCACCTGGGAGAGGCAAATCTCGTCATGCCTTCGAACAAGGTGGAAATAATCACCCTCGTGGATCTATTCCCCGATTCTCCATCCATCGTAAAATTGAATCGGAGAGCCTTCACTGCAACCTGGAAAAGAGATGAATAGGCGATCCGAATCATTGGACTCGTTCGAACCTCTTTCGGCGAACCATCATGGTACATCAAACATTTATAGACGTCTGAAAAACTTCCTCCGGCCCGATGGTCGTTACGGGAACCGACGAGATATTGTGTGAGGTCTAGGGGAGGAGGAACGTCGACCCTGAGAGCAGATTCAAAAAGCCACACTACTACGAGATACCAAAAAGACATACTCAAAGTTGGACGTTTGATCCCGTCGGATCTGCTCCTCTGCAAGTCTGGTGGAGGCTAGCGGGCATGTCAGGATGGGCGGGGGAGCAGCTGAAAGAGGGCGTCAGAAACGTACCAGGATCATTATGCACAGAGGCATAGTGCTGCAGGAAGGCAAGAGTGGTACTAAAAACCCTTTCGCAGCGGGTAGAGGCATGGGTGGGTCGGAAAAGTCTGGGAGGACGACGGGCTCAAGTAGGACTGCCAGAAGTCGTGTCGGCGGACATTCGACGGCAGCGTAGACGACGAGGGAATTGGGTCTGTAGCCAGCCCCACAGCTTATCGTTCTATAGATAGATGCTAGATCTACTCCGCTCTTGCCCTGCATGGGCTAGCATTCACACAAAGATCGTCAAGTTTCGTTTGCACGCGTTCGGAGTCAAGATCGAAAGTCATCGATTCATCCACGACTAAACGGGGGCAACGGGGAGAAGAGTCCCATATAGCTCTTCAGAGTGCGCAGAGTTCGTCGAAGTGATGAAAAAGTACGGCAGCCCACCGCGAGGAGGATGTCGGATGATTGGAACACTAGTGCAGAAAGTGGAACATCTGCGTTCGCTGGCAACGACAAGAGCAGCGACGGCACACACCAAATGAGGCGGAGTTCTAAACAAGAGTGCGTCGAATTTGCCCGCCGCAACGCTCTGAAAGTCAGCCACACGCCAACGTTGCCAGGACAAATGTCGCGGTGACGGACCATCTCGTTCGTTTCCTCCAGTTTTGGCTCCACGGCGTGTCGAGTGCCGACGCTGGACAGTGGGTGCATTGGCCGGACGAACGAGATCTGTCACTGGCAGTTTACATGCGCGGCCTAGTCCACAGTGCCAGTAGCCTTGGCGCTGCAACTACTGGCAACCCGGTCAATATGACAATTCCATGTATGATTCGAACTGGGGCAAATTTCTGCCAGCACATCCGTCCACCCATAAGACATCCGAGGGTTAAAACAACACTCGAATTGACAAATAACAGTAAACGACGACGACCAAGTCACATGAAAAAACATCCTTTAGATCGAGATGATAGAGAGTGATTCTTCAAATTACAGAGAGTTAGAGAGAGAGAGAGAGAGAGTCAGAGCTTCAACGTCACGTTACAAGCGAGAGAGAGAGAGAGAGAAAGAAAGAAACGAATGCAAACTTTGTAAACACGAGTCTTCATGAAAAAAAGGGGCATCATTCACATGGCCCAGCTAGATAAATAAACGAGAGAATCGTCATTATCCAACGCTCATAACAGACGCATTCATTTACTTGGGAGGAGGCGTCGGCGGGCCTGTCGACCAAAAGAAAAAAGAAAAAAAAAAAGAGAACCGAGTCAGCACAGTCCCCCACTACCACACACGACGCACCAAAAAGACCAGCACGCGCAGCAGGCGTCATCGGCCGCGGCGGCGAAACAGGCGCAGGAGCCACAGGCGGCATCACCGACGGATTAGCTAATCACCGTCAGCACTCGTCACCACAAAGTACTAGGCTAGACACAATGGACGCCACGTACGTCGCCACTGGGCCCAGGCGGGCATCGTTGGCTTGGGCGCTTCGATCGCTGGGACGGGCGTCGGCGCGGGTGCGGGCGCGGGGAGACTCCGCTGTGTCCGTTCGCGTCGCGTGGACTTGTGTACGACTTTCCAGGCGGGTCGGGCTTGGATGGGGCCGTCATCCATGGGTGGGGGTGTCGCTGCTGGTGGGGGTGGAGGGGGCGGTTCTTGGAGCTACAGACCGCGTGGATCCAGGACGGGGGCAAGCAAAGTATGTCATAAATAGGCATGCGGGATGGACCAGAGACATTGAACACGGTGACGCATGAGTGAGATGGACGAGTGGCAATCGGTGAACAACACAGACCAAACCGACATCAAGACGACCCACCGGCGGCGTCCAATTGGGCGAATACTCGCCCCCGGCGCCATGCTTTGACTTGACGGCCATCAGCTCGGCAATCTCGCTGTCAGGACGGTGTGAGCGAGAACAAGAGCAGACCAACGAACGACGCACAATTGGAGCTGCCGACGCTCGTCTCGGAGCTTGCCCACCTCGGCGAGGAGGATGCGCACCTCGCTCGCGAGTGCCTTGCTAAAGTCGTTTAGGTACCTGCCAAAACGACCCGACCACCGCCGAACGTAGCACATCGCGAGTCGGGACGATGAGGGACGTACGTCAGTACGCCGATAAGGAGAAGAAGAGCAAAAAGGGAAAGACGCAGAAAACGAATAGGGAGAACGAGGGTATACGATCCAACGTATTGGCCTGGGACTGACGCTCACTTTGGTGGGGCACCGTTGTACGGGTTGGGACTCTTGTTGGAAGACATGGATCGCTGCGATGAAGAGATGGAGATATGAATTGAAACTCGCTGGTTCACGGATCGTCGTGGTTGGAAAAAGCGGGCGCGACTTCGGCGTGGACTGGAGAACGAGGTCGACACGAGGTGACTTGCGGCAATTCAACGATTCGTCGCAACGATGGCACGTCCGATTGAAAGGTGATTTTGCTTGCTCGTCGTGCCAGCTTGGTGGTCAGTCCAGTCGAAAACAAAAACATGACACAGCCTCGTCGCCATCCCCATTGTGTGAGAGATTCGATCAACTACATGCTACAAAGTAAACTAGGAGGGGTATACACAATAGAGATGTTACACGTAGCAATGGTTAGTCATCGCAAGCAACGATCAGACTCGAAGAATCGGGATTCGACAGAACTCGTCGATCGGTATCGCAACAACGCTTCATTGAGAGATGCCATATCAAAAGCATCGTTGCTCGTAGTGATCGATAGCGAAGAAGGATTGATAGTAACACTGGCCGTTTTCGCGACGGGTTGCGTTCTAACGAGACCCTTGGAAGAACCACCAGATTGCTCGGCCAGCCAAGCGCGCACGGTGGGGTGGTCAATAGTTGGGTGGTAATTGCAGGAAGCAAATAACTCAAGATGGCGGTAAAATATGGACGTAGGATTGTACAGCGGAAGGGCTGGACGAAACATGTCGGAGAGACGACGAGTGAGAGGAGCTTGGAGCGTACCTGCTTCGAGTATCGTACATGCCTGTCGGGGAGAAATGTTTCGCGAGACTATGACTAGGCAAAGTGAGCACGACGACAGAATCGGCACGAGATCGCTCACGATAAGCGCAGACTACAATACATGCTCTGAGCTCGACTCGGCACTGGACGAGCACATGGCCATCCTGAGCGATTGCGTCCCCAATGAAAGCACACATTTTGGGAAGGTCGAGCAACAGCGCTTCCCGCGCGTTATTGGGAACGTCTATGAAGAAGTGCTCAAAGACGGCCGGAACGTTGGGTTTCGGAAGTTGAGCAGACGAAATCGAAAGCAAATGCGTGACCCCCAGATCGTGCAAGAGGGAATCAGCAGCGTCGGCGTCCCCCGGAAACTCGCTACAAGAAAAAAAGTCAGTCAGACCGGGGTGATCCGACCGAATAACCTGCCTGGTGAGATATACTTGATCTGGAACGACGGGGATGCAGTCGGTGAGGAGGTTGAGGTACTTGGTGACGTCGCGTTTCTGTCGGCGCTTCCACGCAATGTATTCGGTATTGGTGCACGACGGGCGGTAGCGACATTGCAGGAACGCGTGGAGCTGCTTCATGAAGCCGTAATTTGGATGAATTTCAGGGCGTCCTGTGATCATACGTGAGAGCTATATCGGTCATATATCCAGATCAATCACTCACGTTTGCGGAGGTATTGGATGGCCGCTGAGACAGAGAACCGCTGAGATGCCATGACTTGGCAGTTGGGGGAGCAACGTGGGCCTTGGCACGTGAACACGGACCAGGGAGAATAGACTCACGATAGGCACAGACGACGGTGGCACTCCTGGAAATGCCCATCACGCAATGAACGAGTACCTTGCCACCGCGGCCTAGGGCTGTCTCGATGAAGAGACACGCGTCGGGAAGATGGATGAGAAGATCCTCATACTCGAAATCGTGCACTGGGATGACGAGCGCGTTTGGCCGAGGATCAAAGGTGTGCTCGGTGCAGACCGATAACATGTGGGTTATGCCAAATTTTTTTCGCACGTCGAGCGATAAGGCGGCGGAGAGACTGGGTGCAGGGTGAGACGGATGGATTGCTCGGACGACGAGGGGGGCATACTTTCCAATGTAGAGCTTATCGTCGATGACCGCATTGATGGAGATTGGAGCGGCAGACCAGGTCATGTTCGGAGGAGGAAGATGGGAAAAGGGAAGGTCGCTGGAGCTGGACAGCGCGTCGTTTATATCTGTGGTAAAGCAGCGCGTTGGAGCGCCCTTCGGTCCGGTAATTCGGCACCAACTGATCACCTATAGTCTGAGATTGATAGTTCCCGGCTACTTCCATCATGTTATCTGCCAGCCGAGCTATCCCTTGCGCATGCTCACCCGTAGACATGTCGCATTTATCCCGCTGGTTCTTATTGCCAGCTGGGTTCGAGAAGACCATCACCTAGATAGCCCATTTCAGGCGATCCATTGTCCAAATACATGCCGACGTGGACCTCGTACCACATAGATTTCCTGTTTTTTTTAAGTACATAAAAAAGCTATCCGAATCGTGACCATCCCAAGAGATTCGAGGAATCGTACATCCTACCAAGTAAAGAATGAAACGCATGCAGATCAATCCAGGTGGCGCAACGTCCCCATGTCTACCTGCGCGCCACCACCGTAGACGCGATCAACACGCCCACGAGCGCCCCAACGACCCCAACGACCATGAACCGCGCATACTCGTCAAACCGTGTAGCCACGGGAGACCCCACGCTCACCAAATGGAGCGTCGTGCTGCGGAACGAGTACACGACCACGCCCGTGACGAACCCCGCAACCGAGTACGCGAGAAAGACGAGCGGAAGCGAGAGCATGAAGCTCCGGCGCTATACAATAAATCAGTTTGCTTCGCTCGATGCCTCGAGTATCACAAGCCACTTACCGAAAGCATCACGAATCCCTCCGAGGACGGGCCGGTGCCCCGCCCCATCTCGGCCTTGTACCGAAAGATGGAGACAAAGGAAGAGACCATGCTCAACACAGAGCACATGATGGCGACGAGACCCCCAATGCGCGCGATGCTGTCCAACCCAGGGAAGGACATGAGCGTCACCGACGCGCTCAGAATGATCGCAGACTGGACAGATCGTATGCATAAGTGTCCGCTCAAACACCAAACCGGAAAACCTCACCACCAGGCACGCACAAGCGCTGATCACGAATAGCGGCGTAGTACTTTCAGGGAGATGGCTTCCCTCGACGTCAAAGTGTCCGTGGAGTCTCGTCCGGTCCATGAAGAGGAAGGGAACGCCGAGACATAGGACCCCGAGAAAAAATTCAAAAATGGTGCGAAGAAGGGGCGTACTCCTCGCAGGCTGTTGATACGAGACGTCCCGCGGCAACGGTTTGTACGGGCGGAAGTTGACCTGGTGCCAATGCGCTGGAACCGCCATGAGATAACCAAATGGAAAGGATGACCGAGCACCACTCACCAGTACGCAAGAGAATACGAGCGACCGTCCGCGTGTACGCTGCAGTGATCGAGTGATTCGAATCTGGAGAGATGTCAGACGCGGATCGAAGACCCAATGCGACCGTCTCACCACTGAGGAGCTTGAATAGTTCTATACACTCTTCCTGGCTAAAAGGCGGCGCCGTTGGCGGCAGATGCGGATGCGTAAGAAGACGGTCCGTATACGACCAATGCAGTGCATCGATTGCATCTTTTCTTGCCCCTTCCACGATTGTCTGCGGAACGTGCGCCGGATGCATCTCGATGAATGCCCAGTACTTGTATTCATCGTCGAGCCCTGTCGCATCCGCATGAACACCAACAAACGCACAAAACATCCATCAGACTTACTGTCTTCCTCCACAGAAACATAGTCGTCCGACGGAACGTGGTTGAGAACCCGACGATGTCGGTGGTCCACCCATAAAACGACGGGCTCCCCACCCGCCTTGTTCTTCCGCCACCCCTTCCCCTTCTTTGCATGGCTCCCGACGCGCACCCACAACTCGCACCCCTCGGGCACGTCGTCCGCCGCATCGATCGTGTTCGAGACTTCCTCGAGCTTGGTCAGGTTCCGCAGGTCGATGTCCGTGATCGCCCGGCTGTCGTCGTTGACGTAATACCGCAACCCGTGCGGGAGCGCATACTCGGTCCATCCGCGGGCCACGTGCGGACGCGTAGTCGAGCTGTACGCGTAGTGGCGCGCGGACCCGTTGACGTCGAAGCGGGCGGGCTGAGCCCACTGGGGAACGGGCTGACTCACGAGCGGGTTGGCAGAGCGGTACGACTGTGCGATCTGGCTCGAGGCGGTCTGAGGAGGGTAGTTGGTGATGATGGGCGGTGTCGTGGGCCGCGAGCCAAGTAGGGGTCGTGTCTCACTAGGATGCAGAGCGAGGCGTCAGTCGAGCTACGAGCATATAGTCGAAGACAGCTTACTCGGTAGGGCGTGGGTAATAACGCCCACCATCGCTGAGACTGGGACGGTCGAGGTTGCTGGAAGGTTTACGAGGGGGACTAGGATGGTCTCAGCAAGGGCCGTAAGCGTGACAAAACCTTTGAAGACAGACCTCGCCATGACCTCGTGCATCGCAGGCAACGGCACCTGCGGCTCACTCGGGAGCATCGAGTCGTCGCGCGGAGAACGAGGGTCAATCTGTCTACAGTGCTTCTCAGACGCATCCCCGCAAAGACGTCACGACTCTACTCACTCGGGGACATGTACTGTTTCCGTCGGGGAAATGACAGGTTCAGCCGGCGCCGGTTCCGCCGCTGGCTTGGGCTCTTCCTGCAAGCTACACGTTTTGCTAAATCAATCACGACCTCTTTACCATCGCTCAAAACACTCACGGAAGGCTCGCCTTGCTCCCTAACCCCATGTCGCTCGTGCTACTCCATGTCTTGGTGACACCAGCCAACTCCGTCTGGCGCGTCTGAATAAGGCCGCTCGTTCTCCGGCTTATAGTCGGCCTCTGGGGCTGAGACAGCGCATTCGAGGACGCCACGGACGAGTCTCGAGGGAGGATGGACGATTTGGAGGGTCTCTGCGTCAACGCGCGTCCCCGGGGCACGTCCGAGCCGCTGTCCGAACCCAGAACGCGATGGTCCATCCAAACGTTCGTGTCAGGGTCGCTGTCGATTCCCGCGGGCGTCGTCGAACGTGGTACATCGCCAAAATAACCATTCGTGGTTGTAGAGAGCGCAGCTGGCGTGACGGGCGCCGAGGGGGCTGGTGGAGGCGTGGTCGACTTGGAAGCGGAGCGAGAGGACGGTGCTGCAGCCGGTGGGGGACGGATTTCCTCGGGTTCGGCCGTAAGAACGGGTGCAATCTCTGCCTTGGACGTGGCATCTGCCGCTGGCTGGGTGGCAGGGGGTTGAGGGGGTGGAGCCGCTGTGGCAGAATCAGACTCGGGGGCTGGTGGCGTCCCTGAGACTGATCGGGCAGGAGCAGAGGTTTGTTTGGACGCAGGATCACCCCTGAACGCTTCATTCGCGAGGGGGGAGGTGGTCTTGGCTGCCGCAGGTGGTGGCTCAGCGGCCAATGCCGCTGCCTCGCGTGCCGGTGACTCGGGAATAGGACTTGGTGCGCTCGAGGTGGCGACGGGTGCAGGCGGAGGCGTCGTGTCTATTTTGTTGAGAGACGTGGTAGAGCCCTCCCGGTCGAGTTTACCAGAAAGAGACGCAGCGATAGATGCGGTGTCAGAATCTAGAGGCGGAGGCGTGGCTGAATTACCACGGTTCGGCAAACCGGGAATGCTGAACGCAGTGGAAGACCGTCGAATTGCCCCTCCAACGCGCGAGCGGAAAGTCGACTTTCTCTGAGGAGTAGGAGGAGAGGACATGGCTGCGAAGAGAGTAGAAGATCAAGAGAATAGAAGGTGGTGAAGAGTTTGTGGACAGGTCGGGGTGCAAGAAGAGTTGCGACGGGGAACCCGACAACGGCGTTTGTCTATATATGCGGAAGACACGCCTGGCGGTTTCGATGAGGTCGGCCATGCGCAAGAAGACAGGAGGCGTTGGGCTGATACATGGGCCACGATGATGCGCACCGCGGGGGGCTGATAATCGCGTGGCGAGAAAAGGCGAGGCGAACACGTGTAAGGCTCGCCGGCAATGACACAGGTTCGTGCAATTGTCCGACTTCGAGCTACAACCGGGTTCGTACTTTGAACTTCTACGGAGATTACACGCGTATAGCCTTGTCTGCGTTAGATGGGTGGCTGCTCAGTACATGTTCGGTAAGCCTCGTCCGCGTTACAGTCGCCCGCAGTCTGCAAGGCACCGTCGCCTGACCCGACACGCGCCTGGTGTTCACAGTGCTGGGAACTACGTCATCTCGTTTAACGATTCGGATGACGTGGAAGAAACACGCAGTGCGCAGTCGCTTACGAACATCTGCGTATCTTGAACAACAGGGAACTCGGTTTTCGCAGTACATGCTTGGTGTCTTCTAGTTCACCGTCAAGAACTCGCAGATGAGTGGTGGCAAGCGAAAACTCGCAGATCCCGATACGTCGGACGATACAGGTGTGAAGGCCAAGGTCGTTTGTTGTTCGAACCGCGTTGACGCTGAAATATGGCAGCCAGGCCTGCACGAAAAAGCTCAAGATTGACAAGCCATCCGTGCGAACCTGGCGATGGCGATACGGTCTCCGACATCGAGCACACCAGGAACCCCGAAGGCGACGGCTGTCCAGACTCGGGCTCCCATCTCGCACCATTTCTCGACTTTTCCCTGTTGAACACCGCAGAAGAGATTTCCGAGCGTTTCGAGACAGTCGCCAAGGAACTACTGTGCAATACAATCTTGTCTGTGGTCCGGAACGGCACGCGTACCGACCTCGATATCCTGGAATTGGAGTTCTACCTTCAAAAGTCGCATTGCCACGAAGACCCGTTCACTCACGGGAGCATCGAGCAGGAACGCAGCGGACAATGGTAACCTCGAAACGACAACCTTGCTACGTGTTCTCACCTCCTGCACACAGGTACTTTCACCGTTCCCCTCGCCGCGTTGATACCTCTGGATCAGGTCTCCCAGTCACGGCCGCCGGTGGCTACAGAGGTGGAACACGCAAAGGTCTCGATTTGACTGTAGGCGCACCTACCACGATTCCAAGCTCCAGTGCCCCCGTGACCATCCGAGGCGGCGCTCTTCTGCGCACCGTCCGCCGACGTTCGGACAAGCAAGTGATATGCGGCCCATCTCTCCTCGTAGACGAGATATTGCGCCTCAGTGGTGCCCCCACCATCGATCATCTCGTCTCCACGGCTTGGAACGGCGACATCTCCGCGCTCTCACCTCCGACGTCACCACGGGGCACATTCATGTATCTTCAAAGCGCGACTCGAGAAACGTCAGTCGGCGACCAAGCTATTGTGTACCATTCCCCGCGCATTGGTCTCGACCTCTCCAACCCTGGTACGACAGAGTCTCTCGCCCACCCCAGAGTTGCTTTCGTAGGAAGACCGTATCGCTACTTTGCCCATCCCGAGCTTCTCTCCTCCAAAGGCCGTGCGCAGACGTTCGTCGGCTTATATGATACGTTGCAAGAGACCAAAGGATATGCTGAAGACTCGATGGAACTAAGGAAGGCACTCCAGGATCTACTCCGACTAGGAGAACAGACCGTCTCCAAGTACATGGCGGATTATAGATCGGGATATCGTGTTGGAAAACTCAAGTCGTTTATCGGTCCTTCTGGCAAGGGCGTCTGTCAATCTACTTCGGAGTACTTGAAGATGATGGGGGCACTGCGTAAAGCATTCCAGCAGGGGTAATTGATTTGCTAGGGGACGAACGTCATGGATCATTCAATCATCACTAGTAGCGTCGCGACAAGTGCCTAGACTCGGAGTTCGATGTACAGAATACAGACGTTGAAGCATGCATTCGAATATTCATTGATACCTATTGGACTAGACGACATGCCGAGTACTACTAACAAGTGGACCCTTTGGACGTGCTGAGGTGCCAACAGGCTACGGACATGCGCAACACTAGATAGATCCCCGAGTCGGAAAGGGACTGTCGCTTCCATCCGATCCATTTCTTGCAGCCTAGACTTCAAGTTCACAATCACATCCGGGACTTGTCCTCACACACACAACAACTTGAAATACAGGCCAGATTTAAACTACTCAACTTGAAGTTTGGTCAGCAGAAAAACGGAAAGCCGGATTTCAAGTCCATTCCTACTAGTTCCTCTTCTTACACCGTGTGCTCTTCCGCTAATCTTAGGTGAAAATACAATGATCTGAGCTTGCGTCCGTATTGTCTTAGCACGGTGGCCCCGCCTATGGTACCATCTTTTCCCGATCCGTCCGAGTACAGGCAGATATCGTCTCTCCCCTCGGCGACCGCATGGTCGAAAGTGGCCGTGTCTTTGTCTTCGGCGATGTGGATGGAGATGGGGGGTTTCCATTTTGGGTTGTGTCGGTAGACGGGTTGAAGCCGAACTCGGCGCGGAGGGTGTGGAGCGAAGATGACGTCGTCCGGCGGCTTTAAGTAAGTACTTTGGCGGCGTGGTTGGAATCAGCGATGGTGGCGAGACATGGTATGCCACGTGAACGGGCTGGTTTGCAAACGGCTCTTGGACCAACTCCGAGCTATGGTGGTATGTGGCGCAAGTCAGCGAGTGTAGACCCAAGTCTTGGCATGGCTGCTGGATGAGTGGAATGCAAGCGCATCTCGAACCGAGAGACATGGAGGTGGGTGGAGGATATCGAACCCAGAAACGTAGCCGATCAGACGCTATGAAAAAGCATGAATAGGAGGAGCGCGTGCCGAATGCAATGGAGGGAGAGCTCATGCAGACAAAACAGCCAAGTAGTCAGTGGGCTCGGCTGAACGATCGTCTCGTGCACCCAAAGGGAGGCTTGATGGAAAAGAGGATCGAATGGAACATCGGAGACAACACAAAGTGGGCAAGTGGTTCTCTCGTCTTGCGCGGATGGTGGCAGCGACGTGACGTGACGCGTGACGGGCGGGCGACGAGAACGGCGGCGACAGCCCGTCGGGAAGAACGAGGGCGATGGCGACGATGACAAGACGGGACGGAGGACAAGGGAGACAGTACGGGCTGGTGATGGCAAGGACGAGTGTGAGGACAAAGGTGAGGACGAGGATGAAGACGAGGACGACGAGGCGGGAGGGTGGGGTGACCGCTCGCCTTGAGACTGTGATTTGCGCCGTCATGGGGCGCCCGCGCGAGTGGGGGTGCTGGGTTGAGGGGGTGACACGCACGAGCATGGGGTACTCGTGCATCAGTACTTCAGTAGTCGCCACACACCGTGGTTGAACGAGGGGGCGGTATCCGGGAGCCAACGGGTTGTGCAAGCGCGCAACAAAGTCGTCGTAGGCGCTGCAAGTGCAGGGTGAGGGCTCGAAGCCTGGAACCAGCACCGAGTGGAAGGACAAGGGGGCGACGGAAAGTATAAGGCGGCTCGAAGCCTGGAGCAAAATCCCGTGCTGGCGGGCGAGCGCAAGGGCGAGGAGGCGACGACAAATACGGGGGGAAGGCAAGAAGGTGCAGGCGGGGCCCCGGGCTAGTCCAACAGCAGGGAAGAAGGTGAACGTGTAAGCAACAATTGCGCACTAGCCGAGCACGGGGCGCGAAACGGGGCAACAGCAGGGGGCACGAGACGGGGACACACCGTGAGTCTTGAGACGGGGCGATGCTGACATATTGCGAGCTGGGCCAGTGGCATGGCACAAGGGCGGAGGGGGCTGAGACGACGCGGAGCAGGTGGGAGCCTGAACAGGTGCCGAGAGCAGGAGAGGGCGGGGTATATCATGCATCACGCGTCGAGGCTCGCTGTGTCAAGGATAGAGGTGGGACTTGTCGTCGTGATGGCTCCATCGAAGCAAGCATCACACAAGTTATCATGTTCATTCATTCGTATGTAGGGAAAACAAAAGCTGGCCCGCAGCAAGTCCATCCCAAAGCCATCGCCACTATAAACCAGTCCGAATGCCCGCTCGTCCGAACTCAGATTTAACTTGATCCAGGGTGAAGCAATCCGTTACCACGCCCATGCCGGTGGGTACGGCTGCGCACAACACGCCGGGGGGGCAGGGAGTGAGCTGGTATGTGCCCGAAACGCATATCGCCTTATGGTTTTCGACACACACGATATCCTTTTTGCCACTGTGGTCCGTGCAATGGTCGCCAGCGCGCAAATCTTTGTAATCAGTGTTCCTCAGGTTAGCATCAATTGCATCCTGCCTGAACTTCTCACTAGTATGGGTGTCCATGTCAGCCTCGTCACGACATTGGTAAGCATCTCGCTCACTATGATCGAGGGGTGTTCTTCTTGGACTCGCTCTCTGTCCTGGTGGACACCCTCCCATGTTCATGATGACCATTGTTCTCGGCCCTTGAAAGATGCCTTGTGGATGTCAATCTCGTCACGACACGGGCAAGCATCTCGCTCACTCTGGCTTCTCAGCGTGGCATGCGATGTCGCCGTTGTTGCAATCCTGGGTGCGCGGATGAGGGACTGTCGCGGCTGAAACGAAGAGGGCGAAATAAAGTGCAGCGAAGAGGAAGGACTTGGAAGAAAACATCTCGCAGAGATGAGGAGCAGAGGGAGGAGGAGGTCCATGTTTTATAGTCTGTATGAGTGATCCTGCAGAGCCATTCCTGTTTCGTAAACACATCAAGTAGTGAAGAGCTCGGAACTTTCCGTTTTGGAGCCTGCCAATAATAGAGTTGCATGTCCGATCGACGAGGATCCTCCCAATTTTTAAAATCTGTCACCGAGTTTCAGATGACAATTGGGAATTCTCTCCCATCACGGGAATCACAAAAACCATATATACCCATATATACCTTATATACAGTACAATATATATATATAGCATAAGGGCATATATTGGCATATATTGCTAGGTTGGTTACACAGTGACAGGGATGTAGCAATGGGAACAGGTACCTACATTTGAGCGAGTTTTGTCAGCAATATACATAATCCCAATGGTCAATCGGAATATAAGGGCTTATCGGGCTAGGTCGGTTACACAAATGGCTATAAATGTGACAGGGATGTAGCAATGAGAACAGGTACCTACATTTGGGCAAGTTTTGTCAGTAATATACTTAATGCCAGAGTCACATTTGAATATAAGGGTATATAAGGTGCCATCAGTATGATACAAGGTGCTGATGTTTGAAACACTTCAACTTCATGCACACAATAATCCACCTTTCACTTATACACCATGAATCTCATAGCGAACAATATTGGTACTCAATTAATTGATCTCATTAACTGGTATATACATTACATTATAGAGTACATAAAATAAATAATGTGTCATGTGCTCAAACTCACACTTTCGGATGCAGCACATGTGACCCTGCTATCACTGTTGAGTCTGGTCTTGAAGCACGTACCACATTAACGCATGGAGGCAACAAGGGCATCCATCCATCTGACAGATCCAGGCAGAAGCTGCAGGAGGACACAACCAGGTGTCAAAGGCAAGGGCAAGCAAACACAGGTGTGGATCCACAGGCTCACAGGTCTCAGGTATTGGTCCAAGCATGCACCTGCCATCATTGCAGTACTGGCTGCACTGCAACTGCATTGCCCCTGCTTTTGTCGTCATTGAGGGAGTGGCATCACACACATGCAAAGGGCACTGTGGGACAGTACAGAGATAAGAATTGTGAGGGACATACCATGGTGGAAAAGTAACAGCAGTATACAAGGGGAACAGGTGAAGATGTAAGTAGGACAGCTGGAGAATATACCAGGCGAGTACGCAGCAGGAGGCAAGGGTGAATGGTGTTGAACCCTCAAAGTGAAGGCTCTGAGAAAGGGAGCAGTTCTGGTATCACACAACACACACAAAATGCATGGGCTAAAAGTATGTGATTCCGAAACTAGAGAACTAGTTACAGGAATGCTACTCTATATATACTACTATACAAACGCACGGACCATGTCTTAATATGGTCAGCCAGATAAGAGGCGCTAATACTACTGGATAGTAGGTTAGTTCATACGCTATTGGATGATAAGTTAAACACATGTGTGTCACATGCATCTACTAATACAGAAAGTGTCAGTGGAAGTCCGGAGAATGTTCTACAGTATTCTATAGTGTTCTACATGTGATATGATGTCATCTAAGGAGCATCAGTATCAACATGAGTCTAGAACTGTGATATAAATATAATAGATCTAGATTAATAACAATAATGCTTAATAAGGATAAGGATAATGTTATGTGTGAATGTCTATAGTACAAATGTTAATCATGAATGCTTCTGTGAAGGTGTGAAGCATGTCATCAATGATCATGAACACTTCGAGGGAGTGATGAAGTGTGTATCATAAAGGGTATCATAAAGATATTGTAATGGTGTCATAATGCATCTATGGGTATATCGCATTGTCATGAAGTGGGAATTAGATACAATGGTGTATCATAGATTATGATGTATCCATGTAATTGGGAGATTAGATAAAGAGATAAGATAAGGAACAAAAGAGCATATCGATAATGGGATTGCGGGATAGAGCAATTGATATGATTACAGCAGTGGTTCTGAGGTATCATAGGAGTATGATAGGGGTTTAAACGAATGTGGGTATTCAGGTTTCAACAAATGGGCAGGGGGTGAGTGCTTGAGCAGCACAGTTGGGGCGGACTTGAAGACGGGCCGACAAAGCAGTGACCCGGCGACGACAGCGCTGATTGTGGTCAGAGGAGAAGGTAGAGTAGCAGAGAGACGGGGGACTTGTAGAATAATTTATGGCCCGGCGTTGGCAATGTGGCGCCGTCGAGCCTAGTTTCTTAAAGCTCCGTTCATTATGTAATACCCATCCTCGTTCGCCTCACCGACGGCTGCTGTCTGCTAGCGGCGCCCCCGTATTCGTGCGCCCATGCCCGCCCTCTCCCTATCTCATTCACCCCCGTCCCGGATCACCAATGCCATCACTGCCGCCGTTGGCGCCCACGCTCGTGTACCGATGCCGACATTGGCTCATCCCGGTATAGTACACTCCTACTCGTTAGGCTCCCAGGTACATACTATGTTCATCCTCCCACCCGTAATGCCTCTCACCTCCCTATTCTTCACCGGTTCACCCTCATCCCAATGATGACTCGGAGGGTGGAGGCAACGCGATGGCGCGCCCGCTACCACGACGACGACGACGGGTCCCGGCACCACCCCATCCCTCACACCACCTCGACGATGACGACGAGGGCGCAGGCAACGCAATGGCGCGCCCGGCACCACAACGACGACAACGATGACGCGAGGAGGGTATGAGTGACGACAAGGACCATCGAAGGTATGTCCACCGCCCCTACCACAGCGACGATGACACAGCGATACGACAGCGCGCCTACTACACCAATGGCAACGCGCCGGCGCGCCCACCGCCTCGACTTCGACGACGCCGAGGGCACGGGCAATGCAACGGCGTGCCCGGCACCACAACGACGACGACGACGGTGTTGGCGGGGTAGCACGACGGCGCGCGTGCCATACGAATGGCGACGAGGACGCGACGGCACCCGGCACGACGACGATGACGACAACGGCGCGCATGCCACATAAACAGTAACGACGCCGCGACAGCAGCGCACCCATTGCCTCAACGACGATGAGGGTGTGGGTAACGCAACGACGGCGACAATGTGGGGAGGGCGCGGGTAATGGGAATGAGACGGCGGCGAGGACCGTCGAAGGTACGCCCTCCATCCACTACCACAGCGACCATGGCACGGCAACACGACAGCGCGCCCACCGCCTCAACGAAGACGACGCTGAGGGCGCGGGTAACGCAACGGCGTACCCAGCACCACAACGACGACGACGATGGCGACTGCGTTGGCGCACCAACTCGACGGCGCAACACGATGGCACGCACGTCATCTGGTACGTCCCATCCACCTTCCCCGTCTGTGCTGCTCACCACAACATCCACCCCCCAAGGCAGCTTCCATGGCACGGCGCACCCACCACATCGACGCGACGACGAAGAGGTTGAGGGTGCATGGCGCAGGTATGTGCCCCGACTCGTCCACACCCAACCATCACCCACCCCCATTAGGGTGCAACACGCCCACCGTACCAGCACGGGCAACACGAGTGCTGGCAAGCACAGGAATACACACAGACTTGATGTCTGTGTGTGTTCTCGTGCTTGTACGCACTCGTTTCATGTCCCCACGACACCCCGTTCATACCCGCGCCGGTGATGGCGTCGTCGTCGTCGTCGACGTCATCACTGTTCCGCGTTGGTACGTCCCCACCACCTTCTACTCCCTCTTTCTCGCGTCCCGCCCGTTCCTCTCGCATCCAGGCACCACCCCATCCGTCCCATCACCCCAACGACGACAACAGCGAGGGTGACGCAACGTGACGGCAAGCAACGGGTCGACACATTGAAATGATCTGACCGCGTCGGCGCGTCGACTTGGCATTGCCATCAGGGAGGTCGTCTGACAGGCGAAGGGGACTGAGGGGAGGGTGAAGCAGGGTGGGCATGAGGGGACAAAGAGACGATTGAGACACCTGTGGGTCTACTCGCAAATATTTAACTTATTGCTTGCTACGGTAGTGCTGTGCTGCTGCTACAGTCCTACGCATACGATGTTGGTACATGGAAGCAGGTGAATTCCGAATGTCACCATGCCATGGATGAATACATTGGAAACGTGTCCGATTTCCTTCAAGTGTACTGCTAAGTACCTACAGCCGCCTATGCTAGCCAGAGTTTGCTACGTATATGTTAAATTAACATATAATGCTTTTTATTCAACATATGTTCAGGGGAAGAGCATGCATCTTGGGCTAAATTCCCCGACGTAGTCAGGTTTTTACAACATGCAATATAGACAAAGGTGTTTGATCAAGTAGACATAATACATCGATAGGAAGTTAAGATATGGCCTTATATTGGCGGTCGTCTGCTAGCAGAAGTGTATTATGATAACATACTTATAATGCCTTATATAACCTTATATATGAAAGAAATATATTTGTTGATTGTGCATGTTTGTCAGCACAACCGAAAAATATATACCCTTATATACCCCTTATATACCCTTCCGAACAAGCATCTTTATGCCGAGGGTTCCCATGATTTATCGGGAAATTGTGGTACTCGTGATGCCGCCCTCTGATTAGTGGATTTTCTAGGCGGAATTTGTTGGTCAATTTGTACAAGCTGTGTACAAGTAACCTGTCCCGGCGTGTCTGAGGTGTCAGCGTTACGAGCTTGATCAAGCTTGAGTTTGAGTCTGGTGATTGCCGAGTAGGTTTGAAGGCTCTGATCGAGTGCCTCTGCGCAGGCCGCCTCATCTTGCCCCATTAGCTCTATAATATCGGTAGGTGCCCCAATGCGTACGAGTCCAAGGAACAGGTATGTGTATGAAATGTGACACCTCTGGCGTGTTTACCCGCGGTCGGTGCCCTCGTTCGACCTCACCGTCACTTCCGTCCGTCTCGACTCTCGACTGACCCAATCGGCTGCTGAGCGCTAAGCGCTGACGTGCATAACGTTGATCAATATTACATAAATACTCTCACACTTGTTTTTTTAATTGCTTTTTCTGCTGTCGATCAGAACCCTCCTGCTACTAACCTTAGTAGATTGATTCTACTGTCCATAGTTGCTGTCTCTCGCAGATCATTGATCAATCATCATGCATCAATCATCAAGGCTGTGATGTCTTTGCATTATGGTATGATATTGTGAAATTTCCGACGATTGTTAGCTGTGTTCAGCATCAGTCGAATGATGTGGTAATACTGGCAACCGTGACGCTGATTAATGGATGATCAACATACATTTCATCGACATCTTCAATAGATGCTTAAATGATCGCTTCAATGGCGAGCGGACGACACCCTGTCTCCTCTTTCCACCCCATACCCTGCATTATATTTTATAATATCAAAGATGTCTGCTGAACTTCCCGTCGCTATCATTGGAATCGGTTGTAAGTTCCCTGGGGGATCCGACAACAAGGACCTATACTATGAGTTTCTGAGGAACAAGGTACGTGTTAAATTATGTCTGTTCAACTTCGGCTGATACATCGCTGAAAGGGCGATGGAATGGTCCCACCTCCACCAGAGAGGTGGATTCACGAAGAGTGGTATGGTACGCCTCGAATTTCGTTGCTTTGCTTTCACTGTCATTGCTGACACTGTCATCGACAGGTGGAAAGGACGAACCTGGCAAATACCACACTACTAAGCTAGGTTTTATTAACGGTATCGACCAATTCGATGCTCTCGAGTTCGGTATCTCCGCAAAGGAAGCGACTCATTTCGATCCTGCAATCAGACTCACACTCGAGGTTGCACAAGCAGTGCGTCCCCCGCGTTCTATTTCCTAAGTGGCGAGTTTTATCGCGCTTCTCAGGCGCTACAAGATTCGGGAATCGACTACAGAGGATCGAACACTGGCGTCTTTTTCGGTAACTTATTGACGACCACCGGAGAACTCGAGGAAGACCGGCACGAAATTGACAATTATAATGGCATCGGGCGATGCGTCTCTATTCGAGCCAACCGCATCTCGTTCACGTTTAACTTGCGCGGACCTTCGTTGACAGTGGACACCGGTACGTTGTTTCGGATTCCGAGTCTGAAATGCGTTAGAATGCACACTTTGCACAGCCTGCTCGGCATCCGCAACTGCGATGCACCTTGCGCTCTGCTCAGTCAAACTTGAAGAAATCGATCAGGCACTCGTCATCGGTAAGTCGGTCCTGGGATATGCATGCCGTGAAAGCCCGTTGACATGGCGAACAAGGCGCCAACACCATCATTAACCCCGGGCACACCGTCTCATTCTCCAAGCTCGGCGTCTTATCTCCCACCGGATCTTCCAAATCCTTTGACGTGTCCGCTGATGGATACGCACGGGCGGAAGGCGTGGCGGCGGTGCTCATCAAGCGGCTTGATCTTGCTTTGAAAGACGGGGATTCGATCTATTCTGTCATCAAAGGCAGTGCTGTCAATGCCAATGGCAAGGGGAGGAGTTTGACCATGCCCGAAGGAGATATGCAAGCCGAAACAATCAAGGAGGCTTATCGGGTCGCCCAGAGAGATCCATCGGACGCGTTTTTTGTCGAACTGCATGCTACTGGTGACCTTCCTTTTTAGGCCGATTCTGCGACGTGTGTGGTATTGATTCCAATCGTAGGAACCCCAGTGGGCGATCCAATCGAGACGAACGCTGCAGGTAATGTGTTTTCCAAGGGGCGCGATGAGCGAAAATTTCTCAGGTGGGTTCACGTCGTGACGCGTTGTCGTCGCATTTGCCAATGGTGGTAGCAGAATCGGAAGCGTCAAGGCCAACATTGGGCACACGGAAGGATGCAGCTTCTTGGCGAGCTTGATCAAAGTGTCGTTGATGCTTCGTCACAAGGAGATCATTCCAAACATACGGTTCAACAAGGCAAATCCCAAGATCAACTTTCCGGCTCTAAAAATGCAGGTGCAGACCGAGGTTTGGCGTTTGCTCGTTTTCTGTTCTTGGATGGCTGACGAGGCATTGTGCATAGTTGGAGAACATCACTACAGACATGGCTGCTCCGGATGGAACTTGGGTGACGTCCATCTCGTCATATGGTGTTGGTGGATCGAACGCGCACGTCGTGTTGGAGACGGTGGAGACAGTCGCTGACCTCTCAAAGCCGGTTGCTGCGCAGGCCAGCCAGAAGAAGCCGCTGTACCTCTTTTCCATCGGTTGTATGACCGAACATACGATCGCGCGCTGGAAAGATGCACTCATCAGCGCCTACGACGGACAGACGGACGATCGCGTGCTCCGCTCCGTCGCTCGCGACCTTGCCCGGCAAGCGCGTGCTTACCCCAGCCGTGCCTTCGCCGTCGGATCGTCGCTCGATACATCCATCAAGTTCTCCAAGCCCATTTTCCGAAACGCCAACGCGGGTCCGAAGCTTTGTTTGGTGTTTGCTGGACAAGGACCGCAACACATCTCCATGGGTCGGCAGCTCGCCGAAAGTTATCCTGCCTTTCTTTCTGCCATCCAAGAGAACAATCGCATCCTAGTCGAGACGTACGGGCAGGATTCTATGCTCGAGCGCACAGGTCTGTTCGAACCTAGCGTCGAGTGCAGATTGGCCGCCAACGGCGTGTGGCCGGTTCAAGAGGTCGTCTTGTCCTTGGTGTTTTTCCAGATCGCGTTGGTTGACCTCGTGAGAAGCCTGGGCATTCGGTACGACTTCGTGGTCGGTCACAGCATCGGTGAAATCGCCATGGGCTACGCCTCTGGACACTATGATCGCGAGATGGCGATCGGTATCGTGGTCGCCCGCGCCGCTGTCATGAAACGCGCAGAGGGCAACGGTTCCATGGTAGCTCTCGGCGTCGGCGTGAATAAGGCCAAAGTGATGATACGCAAGGTGCTCTCGCAAGCCAAGGCAACCTCTGGGTTGTGGATTACCGGCATCAACTCTCCTCAGGCCGTCGCCGTGGCGGGTACGCACGCGCTGATCGACGCGCTCGTCGAACTCGCCAACGATCCCGAGGCCAAGGTGTTCAGCGCCAAGCTTCGCGTCTCGTGTGCGTTCCACACACCTCTAATGGAGTCCCAGGAGGAGCTGTTCAAGGGAAGGATCGCGGCGACGCCTCTCAGCCGGGGAGCCATGACACCGTTTACACGCGTCATGTCGACGACGGATGGAAGATGGTTGGACAGGGACCTTGACGTGAACTATTGCTGGGACAACATTATCCGTCCGGTTCTCTTTGGAACAGCCATCAGCAAGATCATTTCCGACCAGGGTCCAGACGGGGTTCTGTTCCTGGAGATCGCGCCACACCCTGTCTTAAAAGCTTATATCGAGCAGTGTGGGGGCGAACCAATCAGCCTTATTCGTCGACCGAATCCCAAGGTTCCTGCGCAGAACACGGGGGAACATTATCAGCTGTTGGAAGGTATTGGCAACCTCCTCGCTGCGGGTTTCAAAAATGTGGACTTTGACAGAATGTATGCGTCGCCCGACGGTGTGACGGACTTTGTGAAAGCGACGCTGCCAGAGTATGTGTACAACAAATCGTATTTTTGGGCCGAGTCTGGGGCTATGAGGTCACAGAGGCTTAGGGAGCGCCCGCGTCCCATTGCATCGTCCTACTTCCGCGTGGGGGCAGATACGCATCCAGACTTGACCGGCCATGTCCTGCTCGATGCGCTCCTGTTCCCTGCTTCTGGGTGCGTTGGACCACCTGTTTGATTGATTTGCATTCACGTTTCTGGAATAGGTACGTCGAAAGCATCTTGGAGAACGGTGCGATGGTCGTTTCTAACATCGCGATTCGCAAGCCGCTCGTTTTGAACGGTGCAGGTGTGGTTCCGGGACACGCTGGCTGCTTGATCAATGGGGATAGGTGGGAATTTAGGGCGGCCACGACGCTCAGTTATGACAATTGTGGCGTGGTCGTGTTGGATTCTGTTTACGCGAGCGGTACCTTTTCGCGCGTCAATCCGGCTTACGACGAAAATGTTCCACGTGTCTTCGATTTCCAAACCAAGCTCGCTCGATCTCGAGGTGTCCTCACCGCGGACGAGTTTTATGCGGCGATTCCATCTGGATACTATTATCAAGACCATTTCAGGAATTACCTCAAGTTCGTCCATGAGATCAACGACGAAACCGGATGGGACGCCAAGGCGTACATGACCTACCTCGAGGTTCCCCAAGGCACCCCCGACGTCTTTGGAAAAGGCTATGCGATCCATCCGGGCATCCTGGACAGCATCACACAAAGCGGTCTGGCCATGTTCATCAACATGGAGACGAAACAATTTGATTTCAACGGAGTTTTCCTTCCGGTCAAGATCGACGCTTTTCGGCGCTGGGATTCGCGTGATGCGCCGGACCTGGACGCGGAGATCAAGAAGGGCATTTGGACGTATTTCACGTGTACGATGTGGGCGCCGGCGGGCCCAATTAAGTCCAACTACATCGTTGCCAACTCTGAAGGCAAAGTTTTGTTCACGATCGAGGGTTTCGAGGTCGCGCGTGCGCATGACGCCGAGTCCGTTGCGATCACGGACGGTAGCTGGGAAGAACGACTGACGACCGTGTGGCAGCCCAAGTCGTTCCCTGCGTCGCTCGATGCGCTCCCTGCGCCAGTGTCAATGCATTCCGCGTTGAACGCCCTGGTGCGCGATGCAGCGGCTGCGGGAACCCGAGTCGTCCGCGTTGCCGACGTGGCCAAGACAATGGTTAGTCCAGTTGACCTCGACGAGATGCTCGAGGCACTTGTCGACGATACTGGTGTGGTCGTCGAGTACTTTTGCGTCGCTGGCACGCCGACGGATGCGGACGCCAAGACGGGCAGCCTGCGCTATTCCCATACGAGGTCGTTGGTCCTCGAGTCTTGGCACCTCGGTGAAGGCACTGCGAACACGCCGCTCTCTAGGTGAGCCTATGCTGTTTCCGATTTTTGATGGCCTGGGGTTGACCGAGTTTTGGGAAGCTTCGACGTGGTCGTGCACCACGTGGATCTCACTGCGGTTCAAGTGGACGTTGTTTCCGTCTCCAATGTCGTCGGAAGAAATGGTGTCGTTCTTCTCTCTGTGACGGGTAAGTTTGGTGCATCGATCGCGTTGATCGCCTGTTCCTCATTGTTGGAGCAGATTCTGGCCTACGCGTCGACGACGCTGGGGTCGAAACTCTAACGTTGGAATCGTTGTCCGAAAAGTTTTCCACTCTTTCTGGGTGCGTCGTCCACATGTCCGACTTTGTCGACGGCAAGGCACTCTTGTACGCCAAGATCACCCAACCTACGCTCGCTGTGGCGTCTGATTTGTTGAAGACGGTTATCGTCCAGCCGTTTGTACACGGGCAAGAAGGGGACCTGGTTGAGATCGCGAAAAACGTTTCTTCAGGAGCCGAGTTGTGGATCACCGGAAACGACAACGCTGTTGGGATTGGCGCGCTAGGCGTCGCATCCTGCATAATCGCGGAATTGCCCGAGTACAAGGCATTTTCGGTTCTCTTTGAAGACCATGCGTTGGACGATGTTGCACGTGAGACGATCGTGCACGAACTGCGCAAGAATGCGCTTCTTCTCGAGCAACACATGAAGATTTCCAAGGATGGCAAAGTCTTGGTGCGCCGGCTCGTTCACGGTGGGGCGGACTTCAAGCGGGTGGCTGTTCCGGCTTCTGGCTTGACGGCGTCGGGTGCCTTGGCTGCGTACTTCCCCCCGCCGCTCAGCGCTTCGGACATAGAGATCGAGGTGGAGGCATTGGGTGTCGTGTCTGCCAAGTCCGACAAGTCTGTCTTGACGTTTGCTGGACTGGTCAAGTCTCGAGGCGCAACCATTGCACGCGTGGACGTGGGCGATGAGGTACGTTTTTTACTATCGCGGCTTCGTCTGACCGGACTGAACATCCCGTAGGTGGTGGGAATCGCTCGTCAAATTCCTGCGGGAGTCGTCGTCGTTGCCGAGGACACAGTGGTTCCACTACCAAAGGGCGTCAACGCGACGGATGCAGCGGCTCTGTCTGCGACGTTCCTGTCGGCATGGATTGGCCTTGTCGTCCGCGCATCCATTTCGGCCTCTTCGACGGTCCTCGTGCACGACGGCACTTCAGGTATGTAAAAACTAGCCACCAACTTGATTTTTAGGCTGACATTTCGTCTTGTAGCAGCTGGCTTGGCCGCTGTTCAGATCTCGAAACGGTTCGGCGCCAAAGTGTTTTCTACCGTTCGTAACCGAGAGGACGCAGAAACGCTTTCGCGTGGCCTCGGCATCCCGATTTCTCACATCGTCCTCGTCGACGACTTGGCCCTTACTGCGGCAGTGTGGACCAGGACCGGGACGCTATCACAATTCGATGTCATATTCAACGGTAGCGGGAAGAACGCGTATGCGCGTAGCTCAGAATACCTGTCCCCGTTCGGCTCTTATGTCCACGTCCGATCTGACGAGGTCCCCAAGATTCCTGCTGGCGTTGCATCCTCGCACGTCCTGGATATCGACCACTATGTTTCCGTGTCGCCCGCTTTCTTCGCTCCAGTGATTTCAGCTTTGCTCTCGAGTCATGCGTCGGAACCCTTTGACGTTTGCTCACGCACCGTTGCGATGTCGTCGTACAAAGTTGCTTCCGACAACGTCGATTGCTTGGTCATCGTCCCCGACGCTGGCCACGAAGTCAGGATCGATCCCGCCGGTCAAATTTTCGATCCCCGCAAATCCTACGTCCTCGTCGGCGGTTGCAGCGAGCTCGGTGTGCGTATTACAGACTGGATGGTGAACCACGGTGCTCGTCACATCTTTTTGACGAGTCGTCGTGGACTGAGAGGACTTGCCAAGACGGACGACATGTACACGCGAAGCATGCGCTCCAGGGGCGTGCAGGTCGAGGTGATCGCAGCCGATGCGCTCGACCAGCAAAAGACTTTGGCGATCTTCGCTCGCGCCAAGGAAGCCGGGCCCATTGGAGGCATTTTCGTCATGACCGTCGTTCTTCGCGACGCCAAGTTTACGAACCTGACGCAGGAATCGTTCGACGACGTTTACCAGTCCAAGGTCGCTGTCCTCAACACCATTCTCGACTGCATCGATCCGTCGACGATCGATTTTATGCTCTTGTTCTCGACCATTGGATCCGTGTTTGGCAATGCGGGTCAAGCTGCATATTGCGCCTCGCAATTGTGAGTGTCATATAGATCATCGGACGTTTTGCAGTTACTGACGGACCACACAGATACTTGGATCGTATCGCAGACTCAGTTCCAAACACTATTTCCATGTCCTTCCCGCCCATCACCGATTCGGGCATCTTCAAGCGTCTCGTGCGCGCCACCAAGGGTAAAGCGAACACGGGGCAACTCACAAAGATGGGCATGACGACTGCGCAAGTGTGCAACTTTATCGGCGATTCGATCGTTCGCAAGATTACTCACTACGTACCGATGCTTGCCATCAACGACGTTCCCGAGATGTTCCCTGCTTGCGAGCCCTTGCTATACGGTCATTTATTGCCTAAGCGATATCTCTCTTCCAACGGTGCTGGAGGCAACGAGGGTGGTGGCGTGGAAACTCCCGCTTCGTTGCTCGCTGCGTTGTTGAGCTTGGACATCGAACAGATCGGTGAGAATGCACTGATCACTAGTTTTGGACTTGACTCTCTCGGAGGTGAGCTTGGCAGTCTTTCTGGCCAAACGTTGCTCAAACGCCCTCCTTTCTAGCAACGTGGTACAGCAAGCAACTCAAGTCGCGTCTGGGACTTCACATCAGCCAGATCGAGCTCCTCGGGATGATGACGATCGGTACTTTGAACGAGATGCTTGGAAAAGTTGGTGCAGGCGCGGGAAGCAACGAAGATTTGGCGGTAGACGATGGTGTCGCAAAGTATGGGCATGCGCTCGTTCCCATCCTCAACGATCGTCTTGCGTATGACGAACCCTACACGTCGGATGCGTCTCCTCATCAGTACCGGATTTGGTTGGCTCAGGTAGGAGATTTCCGATACGTGTGTGATTAGTCGCTCAAATTTGGATTCCAGCGCGAGCGCGACAACGCACACAAACGTTCTGTCAGTAAGATTGACGCTAACATATCTCGTTACGGTGCTACGCAGTGGGATACGCATGAAGGCTCCCTGGTGACCATTAACACAGCAGAGACGCCTATCAATATAGACCGTATGACGGAGGCCATAACAGAGGTCGTCCGACGCCATGGCGCATTGCGTACTGCGTTTACTTGGAACGAGGAGCTTGGAAAGCTCGAGCAGACCATCTACCCCGACATTGATTTCAAGGCGAGCCTCGTCGATCTTTCCAGGGAACGCGATCCCGCAGGCAAAGCTTACGAGATGAGCCTTGCGCTCAATAAAGATCCTGACTTCAAGCTCGATCGTCTACCTCTGCTGAACGCTACCATATTCAATCTCGGTGGCAACACGTGGGCCTTCAACATCATCATCCATCACATCATCATTGACGAAGTTTCCCTTGGCATCTTATTAAATGAGATGTTCAAGATCTACTTGGAGGGTCCAGGTTTCCTGCCCGACGTCGCCATACACTACTCCGACTTTAGTGACTGGCTCTTCAAAACGTCCGAGCGCAGGGCTGAGCTTCGCGAGCAGCATTTGCAGTTTTGGTCTGAAAGACTGGATGACACGCAGTCTCTTCACCTCTCGCTCGCAACGCCTTCTGATCGAGAACTGGCACCGGTGACGCAGATTGGAGCAGTCATCGGTGTTGGCCCTCTGGAAGATTATTTGAAGCTGATCACGTCGGTCTCCGTCACGCCGTTTGCGGGATTCTTTGCTGCTTACAACCTCCTCCTTTACAAATATTCTGGCCAGTCGAAGTTCATCATCGGGACCCCGACCACCAAGCGCAACTTGCCCATGTTGACATCTGTGATCGGTTTTTTTGCCAACATGCTACCCATCAAGACTACCATTGACGAAACGCAGTCCTTTGCAGAGTATCTGCAGCAGTTCATGACTTCCCTCAGCGCGTGCTTGGCGCACGATGAGGTGACCTACGAGGACCTCGTCGACTTGAGCAAGTCCGCCAACCGTCGCGGATACTTCAAACACCTTTTCTTTCTCAGAAGCATGAAACAGTTCGAGTCTAACCACATCAAGTCCATCACTTTGCTTCCCAACGGAGAAGAGAAATACGACTTGTTGCTCACTGTACACCCGAACAACGGGCAACTCAAGCTTCGATTCGATAACCATCTCTTCACCGAAGAAGCTGCCCGACAGTTCTTGGAAGCGTATCTCTCTCTCGTGGAGGATCTCGGAAAGAACCCCCACGTCAAGATTCAGGACATTTCTGTCGTTAGCAAATCGGAACATGAGCGGCTAATTAAAGAACTCTCTTTGACTACCGAAGGGGTCGTAAGGGAAACGTGTCTCCATCGCTTGGTTGAAGAGCAGGTTCAGAGAACCCCATGCTTCACAGCGGTCGAATTCGAAGCGGATGCACTGACGTACAGGGAACTCAACAACGCAGCGAATCGGATCGCAAAATCTCTGATCCAACAAGGTGTACGTGTGGGTGACGTCATTGCTCTGTGCTTCGATCGCGGCATCAGTCAGATCATTGGCGTTTTGGCGGTTCTCAAAGCTGGAGGAGCCTTTGTGCCATTGGATCCGGACGATCCGACCTTGCGGAAGGAGCTTATGATCTCGGAGTGTGGCGCCAAGGTCTTGCTGACGACCTCGAACCACTCTCGCGCGCTCCAAAAGAGCTTGGCGTCCAAAGTTTTGGTATGTAATACTTGCTATCAGGCTCTGATGACGTTGTCTGAATGCCACTGTAGATCGCATATATTGACGATCCAAGCTATCGAAAGCGACTCCGCAAATATGATGCAGAAAACTTTGAAGTGGAAGGACTTTCGCCTTCTAGCCTTGCGTATATCATGTACGTTTATCGCTCCTTTCACCCTCTCCCCTTCTAATTCTTCCAAGGTTCACGAGCGGCAGTACCGGCAAACCCAAGGGCGTCATGATCGAACATCGCTCTATTGCTAATCTCGTGCAAAACTCGAGCGTCTATGGATTCGCCCAAGGGGCTCGTGTCATGTCGTCGTTGGCCTATACGTTTGATCCTTTCATCGTCGACGTGTTTGGAACGCTCGCGCACGGTGCGACTCTCGTTACAGGAAGGAAGGAACTCGTACTCGGAGACATTCCAAAAGCTCTTCGCACCCTCTGCATCAGTGTTTTGCACGTGACGCCTTCTATCCTTGCTGTCGTTCCAGTAGGCGAATACCCTTGCCTAGAGACTATCGTTGTCGCCGGGGAGGTACTTGGGAAGAGACTGATCGAAGATTGGTGTGGACGCGTCACTTTGCGCAATATGTACGGTCCCACAGAAGCATCCGTCGACTGTGTCTCTTTCCTCGTCACTTCGTCGAGTCTCACTGGAATCATCGGTCGTCCTCTGCCCAACTGCCGTATTTACATCCTGGACCAGCAGCTTCGTCCTACCCCCGTCGGTGTGGAGGGAGAACTCTATGTTGGTGGAATTCAGCTCGCCCGTGGATATCTCAACCAGCCAGAACTCACTTCGAATACCTTCATTCCCAACCCCTTTGTCCCAGGAGAGCGGATATACAAACCTGGAGACATCGCAGTGTATCGTGCTGACGGAAACATAGAGTACTGCGGACGTACCGACCGGCAGATCAAGCTTCTCAGTCAGCGTATCGAGCTTGGGGAGATTGAAGATACGATAGTCAAATATTCGGCTGTACAACGTGGTGCGGTCGTCATTCATACGGTACAGGACGCTCCGGCGCTCGTTGCCTTTGTGGAGTTCAAGGCCGAAGTGCTGGATCATGTAGAAGACCACAAGGAAGCGTTGAAGATGTTCATTGCGGAGCGCCTTCCCCGATTCATGTATCCGTCTCTGATTGCCGTTCTTGCTCAAATTCCCATATCACGGAGCGGCAAGACCGACCGAGCTGCCTTGGAACAAATGGATCTCACGGCGTTCACTCTGGACCTCAATGTTGACATGAGATCCCCCACGGGCGACGTGGAGAATGAACTCATGAACATCTTTAGCAAGATAATGAAGGTACCGAACAACAGTTTTGGAGTCGCACACGATTTATTCGCTGTCGGGTTGAGCTCATTGACAGCAGTGCAAGTTGCTGGTCTCATCTCGAAGACCTTCAACGTGCACATCGGTCTCAATCACATCTATTTGTGGTGAGTCATCGCCGCGATGCTTAGCAATGGACTCTAAAGACCGGATAGGCCCACTATTCGCGAACTGGGGAACCTGATCGTGGATGCCATGGGTCAAGATGCACGAGCAATCATGGAAGCTGAAGATGCTGATACCGATTACCTTATAGAACTGCTGCCTATCAAAAAGAAGGGCATTCAGCCACGTCTCTTCTTGGTGCACGATATCACGGGAATGTCGATGCCGTTCATGCGCATTGGCGCGTACATGCCCAACGAGATGTACGCCATTGGAGATAAGTACTTTGGTTCACTCACCGGCTTCAGCACGATCGAATCGATGGCCGATCATTACATCACTCTGGTGAAGGGCGTACAGCCTGAGGGGCCCTACTACGTTTCTGGGTATTCCTTTGGTGGACAGGTAGCCCTTTGCATGGCAGAAAAACTAGCGCGGGCCGGAGACATCGTGGAACATGTCATTCTCTTGGATTCAATCTACATTCCTGCCCGGGAGTGCGAAATTCTGAAATTGACCGAGTGGGTGCAACACGCGATTGATCGCATCTCGAGCAACTTCCCTGATATCAGTGACAAGTGGAGGAATATGCTGTACACAGAGATCCGGAAGAATTTGGAGTCCATGTTCGATTTCGAACCGCCGCAGTATGATGGTCGGACAACGCTCGTCGTTCCCAAGGACCGCAGATGGTACCGCAGCGGGCAAGCGAGCGACTTTGATAGTGGCGTGGACGACCACAACGGCTGGGATTGCCGGATCAAAAACCTGGATATGAAGGTGTCTGCAGGCATGCACGACACGATGTTTGCACCCGCGCATGTCAAGGTGCTCGCCGGGGTGATGAAAGAGATTCTTGGCATCGTGAGTCGTACCTCTACATCGCAATCGGTCGTCTGATAATTTGTAACAGGAATCGGGGCCTGAGAAAACGCCTAAAAGCGGGAGATCATCGGCAAAAAACAAGAAGCTGTGATGTTGGTGAAAGTGTTACAAAGCTGAAACTATCTAATCGGATTGCTGAAAATGCGAGTTCATCAAGTGTGTCTGCTTCTTACATTTCATCGTAACTTATCAATTGTAATATATCCATTTGCCATGACGTAAACGAAATTATACCATTGTTTCACGCACACGCGCTACCAATTGTTACCGTTCGACCCCCACCCGAGGCCACGTCTGAGGTCAACTAAGTACTTCAAGTTGTAAATGTGTTGTAGTAACACCTGTACTTTGAGCTGCATTCAACCGTGCTCTCATTCAGAGTCCTCGGACTATGCTGTTGATAAATTGGACGATTGCTGGCAGGATAAAAACTACCTTTCAAAGAAAGAAAATATATCTGATATTACCTGCGCTACCATTCCGAGTGGAATGCGTCACAGAGATTACTACTTACTCCGTGTCGAGCTCTTTATCGAAGGAATGATTTAATAAGTCCCGGCGCATCCTCAGGCCTCAGGCCTCAACAATGACTCCATGATGTGTATTAAATGTTTGATCGAACGTGACTCGGATCTAATACCCGGGCCAATTCATCCACGTAGAGATTGATCATGTCATGTGTAGCATCCCCATCCAACTCACTATATTATCATTCCTCGGTCATGATCACATGAACTCGCCCGTTGAGCAATGCGGCTGCAGCTATGATAATGAGCTAGTGAAGTTATCTTGATCGCGATTTGTCATCTGAAGGCTTCTGTCGGTCTTCCTCAGGATGAATGTGTATGAATGCTATGCGATTCGATACGCCCTGTCAACCCTTGGTAGAGCTCGAAGGTGGACCCGAAACGGTTTGTATGAGGCTAACCCGAGCCAGACACCTTCGGGTGGGCCCGAAAGGTTGACTGAAAGCGAACCGAGCTAGATACGATGTTCGGAAGCGAACATATACCTACGCGGGCTCGATGGCCTTGTGGGAGGTTCCCCAATAAGTCTGCAGGTCTAGACTGCACAGATGCAAGTTTAGTGGTCACAGCGCCAGCGAGATTCCCGCCAATGTCATGATAAGACCAAGGCGCAGCAGCTTGCTGTTGCACGTTGCAAGGCCGAACGATGACTTGGTATGCACCTATATTTTGCAGGGAACACTATTATCCTATTTTTTCCCTCGGATTTTTGCGATTGGAAGAACGATTCGTGGACGTGATGCGCCCTATCACCACACGCCAGATTGCACCACACTGACTGACAGCTGGACAGTCAGCATCATTAATGAGTCGTTGTTGTCGCCCAAAATTGTACTGGCTTCCAGAACAGCCTTTTTTGGGTGAGCCATTTCGCATGGAACGCTCCACAGTGGCAAGTGAACTCTACATATGCAGGTGATTCTGCGCGCTCTATATGTTCCGCATGAACGTGCCAGGTACCCAAGAATGAGCTAATTTTGTGGAAGGCGGTGGGGGCACCCAGCCAACCACGTTTGGATAGCTTGGCAGACGTGACAGGATTCCACACCACCCGCACGAACGTGCATTCATATACTTTGCCTCTCCTCGCACATGCATCCCTTGTTCCACGTTCTTCATCATGCGCGGTCTCCTAGTCTCGACCCGCCGTGACGCGGTCCTTCTACGCGAAAAGACAACTCAGAATCTGCATCTGGACGCCACTCAAGGCCACAGTCGTCCGAGGCGCTTTTTGCAACCTGTCACTTTCCTCACACTCGCTTTGCTGCTCGGCGTGGGCTATTTGCAATACCATGGATTCCACCCCATGCGCTTGAGCTCACATCCCAACGCCGTGGCGACCGGTGTTGGGTTACCCAAGGAAGTTCAACGTGCTTGGGCTGCTCACTCTCCGTACTATCCAGCTGCAGATTACACAGCGCCGCCTGAGCGCTGCGAAATTGTTCAGGTATGGTACTTTCATTCCGGCTCGTTTTCCCAGCATTCAATGCAATATCGCGTCTTAGGTCAACTTGGTATGCAACTCCCAAAGTGCTCAGCTCGTTCTGACAATATGCCAGCTCCAACGGCATGGCACTAGGTTCCCTACCAAAAGCAACTCCAAGCGGATAAAGAAACCTCTTCGAAAGCTTCTCAATGCGCAAACCTATTCAGAAAAGAAATACCAGTTTCTGAGAGAATTCACGTGGGACTTGGGTGTAGACGATCTGCTCCCTCTCGGCGCCAAAGAGTAAGTGCATCATATCTTCACTTTGCTCGCCTGACGCATGTTTTGCAGGGCTTTCGACTCTGGCTCCCAACACTATCTGCGATACCAGCACCTGATTACGGACTATCAGTTACCCTTTGTTAGAGTGTCTGATAGCGAGCGTGTCATCCTCTCTGCCGCAAACTGGACCCAAGGTTCATCTTATCTTTCATTCTCATGTACCGATCTAACGGTTGCCATATCAGGCTTCTTTACGGCTAGCGGGAACGTGTACTCTCCAAGCATATCTGTCATCATCTCAGAGGAGAGCGGCGTGGGTACATGCGTTTACATGGACGGCAAGTGGCGCTCACCTGCATCATCACCAGGCAAACAACACGTTGGACGATTCCATGTGCCTGAATGCAAAGACCTACAAGGTACCGGCAAAAACCTGGCGTGACAAGTTCACACAGCCGATTGTGGAAAGAATAAACGAGGCGGTGCCAGGCGCGCACCTTGGCAGTGGTGATGTCACAGAACTCATGCCCTTGTGTGCCTTTGAGACCCTCTTCCACGGGACTGCCAGTCCATTCTGTGGCTTGTTCACTGTGGAAGAATGGCAAGCGCGTGAGTACTATGACGATCTGTCCAAGTATTACAAGACTGGGTACGTACGATCGCCCTTTCAAAGGACGTGCTCAGGTACTGAATCACGAGCTAGACACGGCAACGCACTGGGCCCTGTCCAAGGCGTCGGCTATGTCAACGAGTTGCTGGCGAGATTGACAGGCCAGCCCGTCCAGGACAAGACACAAACCAACCACACGCTCGACGATTCGCCCGTCACCTTCCCCCTCGACCGCAATTTCTATGCCGATTTTTCGCACGACAACCAAATGGTCGCCATTTATTCGGCCATTGGGCTCTTCCGTCCAGACGAGCCACCCAGCACAGACCGACTCGATCTCGCGCGACGATGGCGGGTTTCGAGGATGACGCCGTTTTCAGGGCGCATGATCACAGAGAAACTGCGGTGCGACGACGGGGACGACTACGTGAGGATCTTGGTCAATGATGCGTTACAGCCGCTCGAGTTTTGTAGTGCGGACGCGGACGGGATGTGCAAACTGAGCGCGTTCGTGGAGAGCCAGGTGTATGCGCGGAGCAATGGGAACGGGAACTGGGAAAAGTGCTTTTCTTGACGCTGGAGGCTGTAAAATACGCATTTTAGAATTCACCTAATTTGAGGCCACTACATTTCTGGGACCCGGTGCAAAACTACAGCATCTGTATCACGACTCTGACCTCACCAAACGTGGGGGGCAACTTCGCTAGCCGCCGGCTGCAATCTGGTGGGGAATCTTCAAATGGCTTGGAGGCACAGGTCGTTCTAATGTATAGACCATGCCATCTTTCTCCAAACGCATCTTGGTTCTCGACCGGATGCGCCATGGCTAGTGCGAACATGGCAATACTGCACCAATGTGACATACCTTTCGTTCTTCTGTTCTGCTTGCGACTTACTCGTCCACCGCCTGCGGTCTGCAGATCCCCGGTGCTCACGGAAGTTATCATGGAGGATCACTCGAGAAGAGGCAATGAACGTACTACGGACACGAAAAGGTTCGATATTGCTTTTTGGAATCAAGGTGCGTGGCTCATTTTGACAAGTTACTTGAATGGCGGGCTGCGCCCACGAAATCCTGAGAATCCTGGCTTATACCCATAAATCTACCTCTTAAACATGTTTTTTTACAGATGAACGTATGATACTTGAAAAGAGAAGAGCACTCTGAAAAAGAAAGGAAAGGAACCGGGATCACATGCCAGCGTCCGTCGAGAAACGAGAATACGGTTTGGCGTCCACCGTCAACGTGTCCATAGGCACCTTGGTTGGATCCATCTTGGTCATCTGGGTGGAACAGTCCGAGATCATCTGTCCGTGGCCGGACATCCCAACCCATTCCAACGACGCCACCGTGTCGCCCCGCCACTCAATGTCCGTCGTTCGAGCGGTAGAGTTTCGCGGGCGTCGGTCTGCGCGCGAATTAAGCCTGTCGCGTATATGTGAGTCAGCCATCGCGTCTTGTGGACGAAAAACGACTCACGTGGCCAACAATGCATTGGTATATGCTAGCATCGGGCAAACTTTGCTGTCAGTCAACAGCCAACACCACTCGAACCTCACACGCACCCTTGGATGTAGGAATGTACGGAATGAGCACCCAGAGATAGGTTGGGTATTTCACTGCCTGAAAGGGGAGGGGAGAGCGCGTGAGTCCAACCTCGTTCGTCTTCCACGAGAAACACGCACGAGCACCAACTCGACCAGTCTGAAGATCCTGAAAACCACAGCCACGTCAGCTTGGACGTGTCGTCGTACCGCCATGAACACCTACGTTGTGAACACGCCGTTGCTCACGATATACATTGTCAGCGCATTAACAAGCTGATTGGTCCTTGTAGGGTTTATCAGCAACGCGACATTTTCCGACTCGGACGGCGGTGCAGCGTACCCATTAAATCCACCTTGACGGCCACGATGGAGCAAATAAGAGATGGAAGCAGCAATACCAAGGTCTACAAAGACGGAGAACGTGTCTCCTACGACACCACACCACTGGGTGCGTTAGGTATGCCGTTCGGACATACGCCGATGAGTCAAAAGTCGACTGAGGCTGGTGAAAACACACCTGAAGCGCCGTGTTTACAACACCAACGGATGAGCTCTTTACGATGCCGATGGTTCTGACAAGGTACCCATGAATCATCTCACATACACTTACAGCCACTTGGAACATACATGACTATGGTTGCCGCTGAAAAAGACGACACGGTTCATTCCTTGCGAGGGCAACCATTTTTTGGCACTCACCTATCGCAGCCACTATCATGCGCGATTGGATCAGATCAGGCTAGAACGATCGATGCTCACGACGTACAAAATGCAATAAAGCATGCAATTGCCTAGACAACTTTAGTAAGCGTGATGGTGACACTCGATGACGATGGCTTACAAGAACGATACAGAAGGGTCTCCATCTCGGGTCCACTATGGACATCAGTAGAACGTGTGAACGCTGCCATGCTCTGCCACGAATCTAGACTCACATATTTGAATACGCCAAATTAAAAATCTTGAACGGCGGTCAATAAAAAGTCGCCTGAGATTGGACACAGGCATCACTGCACCACACGCACAAATGCACCAAGAACGCGATGATGCCGGTAACGGTTGGTTCAGCCTATCGACACGAACGGATGAAAATGGTTGTAGGCGGTCAGCAGGAATCGCCCTACCGCTTCGCTCCTGCAGATGGCCGATCATTGTTTGTCAATGGATGCTCGCAAGCGACGCTCAAAAGCTTACCATATAACAGTGGCGGCAGCCGCAAAATCGCCAAAGTTGGCGACGAGAAACCAATATGTACTCTGCATCCACAGCACGAGGGAGAACGAATCCAGCAAGCTGCCAAAATCAAATGTGGTTTTCAGCTGGCTCGGTCGACACGTAAAACGGGACTTGCCATAGGACGCCGACCTGATGATCCGGACGGAGGGTAAGCAACGGTGCTGGCACGGCTCTATGGGGCAGCGCTGCTTACCAACACTTTTAGAAACATGGTATCTTTGCTGTATGTTTTGTACTACGTGCAAGATGTTTGAAAACAGCTAAATATGATGTGTATGTCGCGTCATTGTACTCACATAGAAGATCGTCTGCAAAAGGGTGATCCCAAGGAACCTGATCATCAAGATGCAACAACTCCATCACCTCTAGCAGTCATACACAAAAAAGACACATACAGACAGCCCAAGAACGTCCCAATGAGCATGGGCCCGAGAGTTGCGCTCACCTCGAACATAAGGATGGCACTGGCCGAGGACATGTTGAGGAATAGTGGACAGATTGTGGCCTGCTCGTCGATCCAGTCACCGAAAGTTATATGCTGGCAGCTGGACTCGTGGCGGTCGACTAGGAAACTGAGATCGGACAGCAGTCCGCTATTCTAATAATTCATTTTCAGAGCGTTTCGGGTGACATGACAGAAAGAGTCGTTTACCGTTATCGTTCATGTGTGCGAGGTCCCAATCGCTGGCTCTAATTTGACAGTCGGTTGCAAGCGCCATCATTTAAAGAAGCCCTACCAGTGCCCTACCGTCACATCGTACCCTCCCAACCGCACTAGAACGTCATTCCATATTGGCGGTCATCAACAGGTGAACTTTGACGGTGCGCGTACTTGCAATGCACTGGCAGGCTGCATCAAGGGCTGCAGCGTTTAATTTTTTTAGTTTCACGATCCCCAACTCGAAACTCACCGTTCCACGCGTACATGGTGTATATATGCGCCTCGAAGCACCCATTCACCGGTGCAGGTTATATGCCTACACGAAACGTTTTCTCCTTCAATGAGATAACTGTTTGACCCGGAGCCGTGAAGCCAAGAAGTCTTCACGAGGATGGCGGTTTGACGTCCCATAAAGTTGGACTCGAGCATTCCAAACTCGATCCACGTCCAACCGTCAACGACATGGTGCTGTTGCATGACGTTAATCTCGGGTGAGCTCGAGGTCTAAGCGAGAGCTTTCAGACGAAAGTGGTAGTGGGCGGACCGGGTGTGCCAGACGACAGACAGGTCAAACGACATGTCTCACTAACGGACGTTGCGATCGGCTATCATTTTTTCGGATAGAATGTCAATATCGGGTGCACCCAAGAGCACAGAGTCAAATTGAAGATCATACGGAAACACCAGAAAGAAAATGGCTTGCTGAAAAAAAATTATTATTAGGTGGTTCAAGGCGCCGCAGCCTTGGACGGACGGACGACCAGAATCGCCACCCCTTGTGTAAAGGGGGGACTTTTACTTGCAAGCGAACTTCACTGGCAGGAGCACCGTTTGTCGGTCTCAACTCTCAAGGGTCACGATTCGGACCCGAAGAGCATGACTGCACCATGAGACTGATGTTCGCGCGAAACGGCGTAGCAACCGAGGTCAATGTCACTTCCATCTCATCCTTGAAATTGAATGTTTAGATCGTCGCGTAAGTACGCGGTGGCCCCACGAAATAGAACCAACTCGAAGGTCCTGTGCAGTCAGGTCGCATTGCGCGTCGATATACCAGCCTGAGACCTAGGAGTCATTGTAGAAGAGAGACGAAGAGAGAGTAGAATAAGATTCCAAGGGGAATCGTACACATCCTTGGCACTGCATCGAAGAAACGTCCACCGTTTCCCATCCGCACTCGGTACAGACCAGGCCATCTTCCATCTTCCTTGCAATGCACACGTCGCCTCACGTCGACGCCTCTCCATCGCCATTCACCTCAGGGGCCGCCCCGCGCGTCTCTTCCTCGCGACCCAGTGCCTCTTCCCATCCTTCCTCAAACGCGTCCTGATTCTCGGTCGGATGTGCGATGAATGCAGCGATCTTGGCCTTGTTCTTACTCCTCAGTCCTGCTCGCCACGCGTCTACCGCCTGCGGTGCCAAACTAGATGAAACGAAGAGAGACACGTAGGTCAATCTCCAACGCCGCCTGCGCACCGCTCGCTTACCTTGGCGCGTACGTCCGAGCAAACAGGGCCGCTTCTGGTGCTCGGTTCGTCTTTAACAGCAGGTCCACACACGCCTTGGTATCTCCCAACTGGAAAAGCGTCGCAAACGCCAGATTATTGGCACCTTTTCGTTCTGCAACATCAATGAATAAAACCGAGTTCATATATCGGAGACCGCGCCACCCACCCGCAGTTGCACCAAGCTCTTGCAATCCCTCCCGATCGCCGGTCGAGAGCAGCAAGAGCATCAACGCGCTCAGATCGTTGGCTCGCTCAAACGCCTCCCGTGCGAGATCAAATCGCCACACCGACAACGCGCGATCGCCCAACGCTTTCCACTTGGTTTCCGCCTCGGTCTCAGGCACGGAGCGTGCGATATCGACAGCAGCATCGAGGTCGTCGAGCTGCAGCGACAGATCGAACTTGTGATCGGGGTCGTTGGTCACCTGCATCGCTAGTTCCTTGAAGTCTTGGTATCATGTAGCGTAAGCAGACGTGGATGCAGATTCGGGTAGCAAAAGCCTACCTCGGCCATCGAGGAACCGTGCTACTTTGTTGAGTTGTTCCTTGGGTAGCGTAGGCAGGATTTCGGCGGCAGCCTCCATATCACCACGAAGGACTGCTGTTTGGTACTCGACCACACTCAGGGAGAGGGCGTAACCATAGACGTTCATATCCTTGTCAGAGAGATACACCCGATTGTGCGCCGGCATGTAGCCAAGAATGTAAAGCGGGCTAGAAAAGAACATCAACGGGGAAGGATGTAGATTTAAACACAACGCACATGTCCGATGGGCTAATGGTATAGGACTCGTTGCCGACGAAATAATTGACTCGGTTGCCCGCCGTGGTATAAATGAAACAGTCGCCGACCCATTTTGCAGTCATGACGCTGCAAGAGATGCTAGTTGAGTTATCTGTCCAATCATATAAGATCACACTTGCTTGTCCGAGACCTCCGAAATGACATCGAAAGCTTCTTCTACACCCTCGTCGGTGAGCTCGATGCCCTCTTCGACCTTTGTAGTGAACGCATCTCGGTCGAAACGGAGAATGTAAAAGGACTCTTCAGAAGTGATCGCAACTAAGGATCCCGTCCCCGACCAATAAATCTTTGAAACATTGTCAGTAAGCGCCGCCTAAATTGGAAGAGACAAAACAGAAGAACACACATTTTTGGCGTCAACGTCTATCCGTCTTACAATCTCCCCACTCTCCCAATCCCAAAACACCACGAACCCTTTGCCCCGCGCACCTAGCAATGGGCCACCTTGCAAACCTTCGATCGACCAGGTCCCTGAACCTTTCACCCCCGCGCCGCCCCTCTCTTTGAAACTCTTATAGACTTTCAACTTCAACTTGCTCTCAAGCACCGCATACGTATTTGAGTCGCCTGCCCAAGCGAACGAAAGACCGTTTCCAAACGACTTGTTCCTCCATGCCAGCGCCGTGTATATGATGTACTCGCCATCTCCGACGACCGTGACGAACCGTCCGTTGGGAGAATGAATCAAATTGGTCGAAAAGATCTCCGTGTTGCCAATCTCCTTGATCGAGAGAGGAATGCGGTTGCCTTCCGCAGTCGTTTCATCCGCAAGGCTCTGTAGGTTACCAGAGAGGACTACTTGGTTGCGCGTATAAATGAGTTTTCCAGCGGGGTCCATACTGAACGTCGGCTCATCCCGACCGAGCTAGATAGCGCAGCTGAAGGGCACACCGTGATAATTATGCAGCATATATGGGCCCACCTTGATGACGACGATACCTTCGTCGAATCCAACGGCAACCTCGTTCGCGTCTCTCCGCAGTGAGACACACCACGCTCGCTCCAACGCATAACTCAACGTATTTTCCAGTCGATATGTATTGCAATTCCAGATCTTGACCGTCCCGTCTTCACTTCCGCTGATAATGATAGGCAAGTTGGGGTGAAAAACCGCAAAGGAGGGGTTATTGGTGTGGCCTTCCATCGTCTGGACACAGCTCTTGCTGAGGTAGTCCCATATTTTAATTGTCTTGTCGTCACCAGTCGTCACGAGGTAAGGCTTGTCGGGCCCAGGGTAGAAATCGACGTAATTGACCCCCTTGTCGTGGGCGTCCATGGTGAAATTGGCATTCGCAGAACCGAGGGACCACATCTTGACCGTCCGATCTAGACAAGCAGATGCGAACGTGTTGGAATCTTTCGGGTTGAACGTGATGTTCATGATGTAGTGCGTGTGGCCCTCGTGCACCTATTCGGGAAACATACGGTGTTCGCATACACGCGCGCACACGGCAGCGTTTTCGCTACGAGAAAAGAGCGACGGACCTGTATGCATTTCCATTGCTTATCCCAATCCCAAGCTTTGATGGTCATGTCGTCGCTGCCCGTCAATACGATGCTGGCCGTTGGATGCACCGCGAGACATCGAATGTAATCGGGATGGGCCTCGAACGAGACGACTTTCTCGTGTGTGTTGTAGTTGAACACGCGGAGCTGAAAGTCGTCCGAACCAGCGACGAACCAATTTTTTCGCGCGATGAATTTGACACAGCGCACGGGGACGTTGGACACTTCAAAGGTCTTGACGAGGGCGCCAGTCTCGTGATTGTAGATGTTTACCGAGCCGTTGTATAGGCCGGTGAGCAGCCATGGCTCGGTAGGGTGAAAGTCGGTACCCTTGACACGGTCGGATCGCGAGAACAGTTTGCGCTGGTGTAATGGCAGTTGGTGGTTTGTATTGAAGAAGAGATCAGGATACTCACGGACACATCGAATAACATGGTTATGTGGTCTGGCGTCGAAAGGAACGTGTCAAGTAGCGTCGCAGCCATTTGACGACCCCTGCACTGGGGGTGCGATTACCACAATTGGAAGTTATACCGAAGCACCTCAAGTGGTATACGACGACTTCTAGCCGACAAGCTTCGCCACTAGGCTGGGATCCCACCGCCATAAAGCCCATACTACTACAGTAAGTATGTACAATTCTCGCAAGCTACAGGTGCGGTGATAAGCATGCTGATGACGTAATCACATAGCTTTGCTTACCTAATCGACTAACCTTTATGAATTGGCGGCCGAGTGTTTGCACAGAACGACCACCATCGACGCTCACGATGCCTATGCGCTACAGGAGCGACTCGCCCATTCGGCCAGCGTCGCCAGACTCTGTAGAGCCCACAGACGCCGACGACTCCATTGTACTCTCAGATCTCGTGCGCACCGGCGAAGCATCCAGGCTGCGAAGAAGAGGAGCAATGAGACTCGATCACAATCTCTTGAGCGCCCAGCGCAGCGAAACCGGCCGAGTCACCCCCCCGACTGTCTTCGTCGCCAGAACACCTTCCTGGATAGAACCTCCGAGCGACGACGACGAGTCCACGCAAGCCTGGGAACAGGGTTATGGCCCATCTTCGCCCCGTCCACAAGCCCGATCCGTCGCTCCAGAACTAGAGTCATACGGTTACACGCTCTACTGTGGTGGAGAGGTCACTTCGTCGTCATTCGTACAGCACACACCACCCTACGTGCGGTCGCCACTTCCGTTTTATCCCCCAATGCGGTCGCCTAGCAGTCGGCATCGGCATAGCGGTCTTGTGCAGAGGACGAATGGGTGTGGAGCCGTGATTCACCTGAGGGCTTCACGTCGGGATGGGTCTAGTGTGTGGATTGGGAAAGACGAAGCAACATCTGCCGTCGTACCGATGGACGCCGCCTACTTTGAACGCCCTACAGTCGTTAGGATGATCCGCAGTGCCTGCGGATGCGTTCGAGAAGGCGTAGGCTGCGTGATATGGTGTGTATTTCCATTCACATCCCTATCCGGTATTCACACCTGTACAGCGGCAACACATTAGGAACCCGATATAAACCTTGCCAAACTGCCGCAGACGGACTGTTTTCCTTGCATCATCCCTCGTCAGTGCCCATTTGCCCCCAGGGACCGAGGTACTGGCACAGCCGGGCTTCCACCTCGAGCTCGGGCACGTCACCTCCCTACATCTACACCTTCTTTGCTTCCAACGTTACCCGCGCGGCGCAATCACCATTGTACCGAGTTTCACCGCCGTCGTCGTTGCAAGAGGAAAGTTTCTATGCCGTCGACAACGCCGACATCACTTTCCTCGACCGGCTCGCTTCCGCATCACCACTCCCCATGACGGACGATGACCGGAACGCGCTCGAGCAAAACCAAAACTTGCGTCCTCCAGTGGATCCCGAGTTTGACCCTGACGGCGCTCTTCTCCCATCTGATCCGGGGTCGCCGGACAAGACAAACGCCGAGTTGATGTTGCTCCCGGAGCGGTGACAATAGTTTTTGACGGCATTTTTTTTGAATACATGAGTTCGGATCTCACGTCGTTCCTTGGCTTTCTTCCTTTCTTTTTCTTTTTCTTTTCGTTTGGTTTTCACATTGTAGCGACAGTGGACGCCTTTTTTTTATATTTCTTGTGCATGTAACAATCATCGGCTCGCATTAGCACAGATCCCTCAATCTCACCATCCCCACCCTCTCATCTCAGAGAATCTGTACCGTCTATCTATTTACGGTTTTTGATCGTTATAATCTAACTATTTGTCGTCCTACAATTGATCATATAGACATGATAGCGGTTGAATCGCTTGGGAAACACCAATTGCGAATGAATTCTCGTGGGTGACGCTGGAACAGAAATAGCAATCGCATAGGAAGAATGTAGACGCTGAATACATTCAGGCAATGCTTATAACCGCGCTCCATGAGAAATGACCACAAGGAGTCGACTCGATCGAGCCTGCCAATACAATCGGCCCCGCAACGTGGAAGCGCGTTTCGACAACGTGCGCATGCATGCGTTTATATCTAGGTTGAACGTTGAGCAAACGACGACCGTCGATAGGCTACCGTCGGAAAGCCTGATTAGTACCAACGTAGAGATATCGATTTGATCCCGAGTTGGAGCATAGTTTGAATATGCATTCCATCCGATATAGGAATCAGTTCGTCTGTAAACCTCGACGGTCGGTCGATACAAGTACGAGCGCTGTGTCCCCAATCCAGATTTTAGCTGCGGCGGAGCAGCATGTAACATGTGCTCATCGTAACCACGTCGCTGGCGTGGCCGTGACATGGGCGATCGTTGAAAGCGAACTCCCGGTCCCGAAAGAAGTTGGAACGCGAGTGGTACTACAAAAAAGGGTTAGTTCAACGCAGCGCTCAGACATGGAGGATGAGGAAACGTGGCACGATGGATACCCTCCAAAGTGTCGATCGTCCTCACCGAGGTATCCAGGAATGTGTCTCGAAGCTATATTTCCGGGGTTGTTGGAGCGCCTTACTCTCAGTTTCGTTCTTGCTAAAGTATTTCTTCGATGAATCAAAGATGACGGCGTATACTGATTCATCAAGGACCTGATTTCTGAACGATGAGCTCTCAGTGCATTGATACCCATCTCCGGGGAACTTCTCTACCTTTCGATTTCTGTCCTCGTAACCGTGAAGCCACGCCTAGAAAGATGGTCTTGGAATTGTGATTTATCGAAACTCGGCCAAAGTCATATTCGTCTTCCAAGTCAGGACCTCTTGCTCCCGTTCGGATGGTCATTATGGGATCTGTAGGAACAAGCACACGACTTGGTGGTCGTTACTTGAGTTCTGATTGGCCAGCGCAAGTCTATGTACTATACCTTTTTCAGCCAAAACAATAGCCCGAGGTCCAGACCCGCCAAAAGGGCTGAATTCCCCACAAATTATTAGGACGCAAGCGAGTTCATTCTTACCTTTCCCGGCATCGTATGTCACGAAAATGCCAGCGTGTACAGAGCACTAGCCAATCGGTAATCCGGAATGACTTTACTCGTTGTACATTTTCGGTTTGGCTCGAGGTAAAAAAGGGACGGTCAACATCGGCCCTGTTACTAACCAATCAGAGCTCGTAAAACTGACTCACCGCAGAGTTCCTTTTACAGATCCGACATCCGCAAAACACTTCGGGTAACACAACCGGTCTTTGAGAATTGTAAGCTTACGACCGTCCGGGAAAGATTCTGATTGGTGGCTCAGACGGTGTGAGGTGATATTTTTTCCAAATGCCAGGTGAAATTTTCATGCTAAACCAAAATAGGGAGCAAAAAGTCCTCCAAAACCGCCTTTCCAACTTGCCGATTTGGAGGGATTGTTTGTCTAGACGGACTTGGCATCACGAGTTCACAACCCGCGGGGAATGGCACGATTTGAACGCTTTCAAAGTATCTTTGTCGTTTGAGCTTGAAGAGTCAGCTCATCCGAGTTCACGCTTCTCTTGACGTACTGATAAGAGTGTTTTCATTTCCAGAGAGAACAGAATCAAGAGAGGAAGCACTTGCAGGGAATTTCACAAAGTCGTCGCGCCGGGTTAGTTCCGAAATTCCATTACAATGTGGTCATGTCACCTTCAACTAAAACGTCATAGGTTACACATGGCCAAATTCTGCTTCTATGGCTCGGATATGCGGCTCACATGGTACAAACAATGAGCCGAAATGCATATAAAGGCAGGAGCGACCGCCCGTGCCAACAGGTGTGCCGCGCACGACCGCAATTCGTGATGCTCTTTGCAGCCTTGTCTTTGACGGTGCTTTCTGCCCTCCGGGGCGCATTCTCCATTCCTACGCCCCGGGGCGTTCCTCCGGCCCATGTCGCCGCTGCCTGGTATGCCAACTGGCATACGGCGGGTTTGTCGCTCTCCTCCATCGACTGGTCGAATTACAACACGCTGATCTACTCTTTTGCGTAAGTCGCCCGTCTCGACTCCTTCAGTGACGAACCAGCTCATCATTCCTGGGTAGCGTCACCACGTCGAGCGTTAGCAGTCTTTCCTTGGACGGAGCAGACTCGTCGTTCCTCACTTCGTTCGTCGAGGAAGCACGTGCAAATGTATGTTTCCGTACTGAAATCGTTGTCGGTGGCTAATTTGTATCACTTAGAATGTTGCAGCCCACATCGCGATTGGCGGATGGGGCGGTGGCATCTATTTTTCGTCCAACGTTGCAACTGCGGAGAGCCGCACCGCGTTCGTGCAGACCGTCGTCGAGTTCACGCAACAGTACAAACTCGATGGTATCAACTTTGAGTACGTCTCTCACTTTGTTCGACTGGACGAGCGCTGAACCTTCTCCGTTAGCTGGGAATATCCGAATCACCAAGGCATTGGCTGCAACGTCGTCAGCCCCAACGATACAGAGAACTTCCTCTTATTCCTCCAGGAGCTTCGCCAGAAGGTTGGGAGGTCGCTGACGATCTCTGCGGCGACGTCCGTCACGCCGTTCCGTGATGCCTCTGGAAATCCCTCCATAAACGTGTCCGCATTCGCCAAGGTCCTCGACTACATAACCATCATGAACTATGACATATGGGGCTCCTGGTCGTCGAGCGTCGGACCGAATGCGCCCTTGGACGACGCATGTGCACCTACGGAAGATCAGCAGGGTTCTGCCATGTCTGCCGTCCAGGCCTGGACGGCCGCTGGCATGCCAGCCGGTCAGATTGTGCTGGGCGTCGCTTCCTATGGCCACTCGTTCAGTGTCTCACCTTCCGATGCCTTTGAGAGTGGCTCCCAGACCGAATTGGCTCCGTACCCACCATTCGACGCGTCGAACCAGCCAGCCGGTGATGCATGGGACAACACTGGTAGCACGGATGCATGTGGTGTCTCGCATGGACCGGGCGGGACCTTTAGGTTCTGGGGTCTTGTAGATGACGGGTTCTTGGGCCCAGACGGAAATCCTGCGCCGGGGATCTACTACCGCTATGATGCGTGCAGCCAAACGGTGAGTGACTCGACATGATCCCGGTCACCGTCTGACGATTCTTGATTTCAGCCGTACGTGTACGACAAGTCTACCGAGGTCATGGTCTCGTTCGACAACGTGCAGTCGTTTGCCGCCAAGGGCCACTATATCAAGCAGGATGGCTTGAGAGGCTTCGCCATGTGGGAGGCAGCAGGTGACTATCACAACATGTTGCTCAAGTCAATTACGACGGCAGCCGGATTTTGATGTGATAGAAGTGTAACGAGACAAGGAGTCTTGACGTTGTAAATGCGTACTCCTTTTCTTTATTCTCCCCGTGCTTGGGTCCGGAGGGCTTTTTATACGTATATCCTAATGCTGCTGAACGAGTTATAATGATCTGCGAGCAATGACTAGTTAGTTTTTGCGTTTCGAATAGACCCAATATTATGACTCTTGACTTGCGTGGTCAACTGCAAAATGTTCAATTGGCAGGATACTCTTGTCCAAAGTGCATGTCCGTATACTCGCAGATTTGATCGCCGAGTCTGACCCACGAGGAAACATGAGTGGAGTAGAGAAATATATCCTCTTTCCAGGGGGGTTGTGTGAAAAACAAACCTTTATTCTGTCGATGCTCTCATACGACCTTCGTTGAAATGGTAGAATAGAGCGACGTTGAGCTGTGAAAATTTTATCTCCGAGTTGATACATCTTGTCAATGTAGTCCTCAAGGGGGAGCGTCAATCATGAGAGTCGGCTCCGACTGGCAGAGGGTTCATTCCAAGGGTTTTGCACAAACCGCGGGCGCGTTCTGCCATGTTTTACGGACTGGCAAATTCCCTCTGCTGGTCCAACAATTCCATCTCTATAGTGACACTGTGAGAAAAAATATACGAAAATAGTCATGAGGCTAATTTGCAGCAGTCGTTCCACGGAGCGTCTGTATGGCTGGTGCAAGGCTTGGTCGACATGCCAAACCTAAGTGGCTTGATCCTTGGGTGTTGAAACATTGATGGTCAATCGAGGACGTCAATATCTAAAAGGCAATCAAAACCATCGTCGCTCAGGTTGAAGGATAGATGCCCTCGACACAATTATCTTCCATGCGGACTCTCTCGCCGTGAGAGGTTGTGAGTTGCCGGGTACTCAGCCTGCGCTGTTCGAGAACGGGCGACACTGTCCGCCTTGGCCGCGTGAACAAGCAGAGAGTTGTGTGGACTTGGCCGGAGTTGTCGGGGGGACGTGGGTAAAACGAGGTTGCCAGCTGGGATAGCCATTCACGTCACTTGCTTTCACTCTTTTCGTTGGCTGGCCAAATGGCCTCCTCCTCCTCCTCCTCCTCCTCCTCTCTTTCCACTCACGCCGTCAACTCTGGCGACCTCCTCCACCTCGTCTCCTCCTCTCAATCTGCCACCGTTTACCCCTCCGAAGACGCCATCCTCACCATCCTCAACACCCGCTTCCGCTCCGATCTCACTTACTCTAGAATAGGAACAACAAGTCTCATAGTCCTCAACCCCTACAAATCCCTCGCAAACGCCAACGACGTCAGCGCAAGAGAATATGAAGAACGCTGCTACAAGGAAACCAACCTCTCCCTCGCCAGCTCCACCCTCCTTCAACCTCATCCTTACGAACTCGCTGCTCAGATCTACCTGCTCATGCGTCGCACGAGACAGTCTCAGTCCGTCATCACTCGGTGCGTCCCTTTCCTCTCTCCTGCGTTCTCTCTCACGTCCTCCCCCTCCAGCGGTATCACTAGCTCAGGAAAGAGTTCCACTCTGCGTCTCCTCGTAGACCAGGTCTTGCGCCTCTCGGCCCATTCAAAGAAGGAGCTCAAAATGGCGAGCCAAGTGAAGGCACTTCACACTCTCCTCGACGCCTTTGGCAACGCAAAAACTGTCTCCAATCCAAATGCATCACGGCATAGCCGGTATCTCGAGCTTCACTTCAACGATCGTGGTCGCATCGAAGCCGCCAAGGTCCTCGCCTTTGCCCTCGACAAATCCCGGCTCACCCGTCTGGCACACGAGGAACGCTCCTTTCACATCTTTTACCAGTTCTTGTCCGGTGCAGCGCCACCAGAGCGGGATTACTTCAACATTGAAGACCCCTCTGAATACGCTCTCTTGTCTTCTTCCGGTTGTTATCGTCTCCCGAACGGGCCCTTTAGTGATGATGGTATCGCCATGGAAGACGTACGCGTTGCTATGCGCACTCTCGGTTTCAAGCCGAAGCACCTCTCTTCTATTTTCACCATCCTCGTTGCTACCCTCCTCTTGAGCAACGTTCAGTTCACAGAAGCCGATGCCAAGGATGTTTCCGCCTCGGTTGCTAACACTCCCGTCCTCGATCGTGTCGCACGACTCCTTGGCGTCTCCTCTGACGATCTTGCCCAGGTATTGACGAACAAGACAAACTATGTTCGCAAAGAACTCTACACCGTTCTTCTCAGCGTCGAACAAAGTGCCATACAACGCGATGCGCTCATGCGCGATCTCTACGCCATCCTTTTTGCGTTTGTCGTCGAGACAGCGAATCACAAGATCGCCCCTTCTAACCGCGACGTTCTTCCCACAACCCAGTTGATTCTATTCGACTCTCCTGGGTTCCAGACTCGTGGTCCCACGGGTACTGGCTCAATGATGTACACCGGATCCGCCCCCCTCATTTCTGCCTTTGGCCAGAACGGGTTCGACGAGTTTTGCATCAACTTTGTAGACGAGTTCGTCCAGTCTTACGTATTGCGCAACGCATTCGAGGACGGGGTTGGTTATAATGGTCATATTGTTGGCGATGGGATCTCGCTTCCAGCCGTTGCCATCGTGGATAACTCGGTCTGCATCGAGCTCCTCCGTGGCACTCAACTGAGCGAGCGTGCGGCACGGAAGCCTGCCGGTATTCTCGGCTTCTTGAACAAATCTTGCTCATCCTACAAATCCGGGAAGGCGGGTGTCAAGAAGGCAGAGGAGCTTCATCAAGATCTCGTGTCCAAATATGGTGTTCATTCTTCGTTCGTGGCAAGCCCTAGTCAAGGAGGCGAGAACGACAAGAACCTGTTCGGTATCAACCATTATGCAGGGAGCTGCTCGTATGACATTTCGTCCTTTATCGAAAAGGATTCGGATATCCTCGACTCGGCGTTTGTGTCATTGCTTCGCAACTCGTCGGATGCTTTCGTGGCCAAGTTGGTCTCTGGACCTTCGATTGCTGCCGAGAAGCATTCCAAGGACGAAACCGCCATTGTCCAGGCGCAAGTGTCGTCGCGTCCCCTTCGTCAGCCAACACCCATCGCATCTCCTGATGGCTCTGCACCACTGCCAAGCGAAGAGCACCCATCCCTAGATCCTGCAAAGATATATACGGTCTCTACGCAACTCAATTACACCCTCTCCGAGATCTTCGCCTCCCTCGACCGTACGCATCTCTGGACGATCTCCTGTATCCGTCCCAATGACTCCAATTCGCCCAACTCTTTTGACAAGCGTCGCGTCAAAGCTCAGATAATGTCCCTGCACATCCCGGAAATCATCGTGCGTCGCAGCGTAGAGTTCGTCACTGACATGGAGCTGAGCACGTTCTGCGAACGCTATGTCCCGACAATGCATGGTTCAGAAGCGGAGCGTGCCCAGCAGTGCGCAGCTTCCAACGGATGGAAGGAGGGCACTGACCATGTTGTCGGTCACCGTTCGATGTGGCTATCCTATAACGCCTGGAAAATGGTCGAGGATGGCGTTCGTGCGGCTGAGAAGGAGCAGCAGCGGCTGGCCGCCAACACTTTTGAGGACGATGAAAGCGCAATCGCAGATGACGCAACGGAGTATACGCACACCGATACGCATGGACAAGAACTTCTCGATAACGAGAGTCGTGATAATCTGCTCATCGCTCGTGTGGCTAGCCACGGGTCTAGGTACCAGGAGCCAAATCAGATGCCATATGGCGTCAGTGGTTTGCCTTCGCCAAATGCCCGTGCGCCGGCGTACACCGATCCTGAGGATGGTTGGGGATCGGAATGGGATAAGAAGGGAGCAAGCCCTGGTGGTTCGTCTCTGTACCCGTCAAAGGAGGCCAATATAGTATCCAATACTGCACCTGCTGCTGTGGAGGAAATACCCACGAGTCGTTCGCGAAAGTGGTGGCTCTTCTTCGTCTGGTTATTAACTGGCTTGATACCCTCCTTTATGTTGCATTATATCGGACGGATGAAGCGCCCGGATATCCGCCTCGCCTGGCGAGAGAAGGTGACTATATGCTTTTTGATCCTCCTCTTGAACGCGGCCGTTATATTCTACATCGTCGAGTTTGGCCGGCTTCTCTGTCCCAAATATGACAAAGTCTGGAACTCGAACGAGGTCTCGGAGCATACGGGGAACACGGATTGGTGGGTATCGGTGCAGGGGTGGGTATACGACCTCTCCAACTTTATCCACGGCGACCACAGCGACATTTCGAACGAGTCATCCAACTCGGTTGCGGACCTAGACGTTCTTGCAGGACAGGACCTTACGGGATACTTTCCACCACCCCTTACGCTTGTTTGTGCGGGCCTGGTCTCGTCATCGTCACTGCAGCTCACGTCGAAGAATTTCACCGCGGTCGTCCCGACAGCGATGCACAAATCGGGGGCAGCGCAGACACAGCAAGGAACGGTGTTGGACAATGACGACTGGTACACGGCGACATTTGTACCCAAGATGAACCAGTTTCGGAAAGGGGCTTTGGTATGGGATGCCGGCGAGATTTATTCGCAGGCGATGGATACGACCATTCAAAGGTGGGCGTTAACGTCGGCTTGATAATGATGGTTGGGCTGACGTGCATACGCTAGAGTCTGGGCTGTCTGGGACGGCGGCGTGTATGACTTGACTGACTACGTGAACACGGTCTCGATCCACTCGGGCGGCTCCAATAACTCGTATCAGTTCCTGAACACGGCCATCACTAACGTGTTCGAGCAACAAGCCGGACAAGACATTTCGAAACCCCTCAACGCAGCTATTGCCGGCTTGGATTCGCAGACGGCGTCGCAAAACGTCAACTGCATCAAGAACATGTTTTACATTGGCGAGGTCGATTTCCGCAAATCACCCCGGTGCACGGTGCAGAGTTATGTCTTGCTCGTATTCACCGGTATCCTGTGCGCGTCCATCGCACTCAAATGTAGGTGTTTGCCTGTCTGACTCGACAACAATGCTCACGCTTCACACCAGTCCTTTCTGCGCTCCAGTTGACGACCAAGCGGTCTCCTGAGATGCTCGACAAGTTCGTGCTTTGCCAAATCCCGTGTTACACGGAAGGCGAAGACTCTCTCCGACGGACGATCGACTCGCTCGCGGCGCTGCACTATGACGACAAGCGCAAGTTGCTCTTCGTCATCTGTGACGGCAACATCATCGGAAGCGGCAATGATCGTACGACACCGAGGATCGTGCTGGACATTCTGGGCGTAGATCCCAAGATCGATCACGAGCCGTTGATGTTCCGGTCGATCGGCGAAGGCTCGAGACAGATTAATTACGGCAAGGTGTACTCGGGATTGTACGAGTTTGAAGGGCACGTCGTCCCGTGAGTGGAGGGTCTCTTTTCTTTCAGGGAGCCAGGATGTTGACGCTGGGACTGCAGGTACATGGTCGTCGTCAAGGTCGGCAAGCCCACGGAGCGGTCCAAGCCTGGCAACCGTGGCAAACGAGACAGTCAGATCCTGGTCATGCATTACCTCAACCGCGTGCACTTTGACGCGCCCATGTCCCCGCTCGAGCTCGAGATTTATCACCAGATGCGCAACGTCATCGGGATCGACCCGGCGTTTTATGAGTATATCTTCACGGTCGATGCGGATACGGTTCGTGATCGTTTTCAAGTCGTGACGAACGAGACTAACTTTTTTTTTTTTGCAGTCGGTCACGCCCGACTCGCTCAATCGGTTGGTCGCTGCAGCTGCGGACGACTCGGGTATCATTGGCGTCTGTGGTGAAACGAAGCTGACGAACGAAGAAGGATCGTGGTGGACGATGATCCAGGTATACGAGTACTACATCTCTCACCACCTTTCCAAGGCGTTCGAATCGCTCTTTGGTTCTGTTTCGTGTCTGCCCGGATGTTTCTCGCTCTATCGTATCCGTACCGCCGACAAGGGTCGCCCGATCCTCATCTCCAACCGGATCATTGACGAATACGCCGAATGCAACGTCGACACACTCCACAAGAAGAACCTCTTTTCGCTCGGCGAAGACCGATTCCTGACGACGCTCCTCCTCAAGCATTTCCCGACGTTCAAGACCAAGTTCATCCCTCATGCGGTGGCGCATACGATGGCGCCCGAGTCGTGGCGGATCTTGTTCTCGCAGCGGCGTCGGTGGATCAACTCGACGGTGCACAATCTGCTCGAGTTGGTGATTTTGCCCGAGTTGTGTGGTTTTTGCTGCTTTTCGATGCGGTTCTTCGTGTTTATCGACTTGTTGGGAACGATCGTAAGTTGTTCTGATTTGTCAATGATTTTGGATGTGCTGAGTACGTTTGTGTAGATTCTTCCGGCGACCGTTGTTTATGTGAGTGCCGCCAATGTAGGACGAGTCGTGGTGCTGACTTTCTCCTGTAGCTCGTGTATTTGATCGTCGCCGTTGCCACTGGAAGTACTTCGCTGCCGTTGGTCTCGATCATCATGCTGGCGGTGACGTATGGGTTGCAGGTGCGTCGCGACTCGGGTCGGACATTTGCGGAGACACTGAGCGAAGCGTGGTAGGCGTTGATCTTCATCATTAAGCGCGAGTTTATGCTCGTCGGTTGGATGGTCGTTTATCTGCTTTCGTGCGTTGTCGCCTTGTCCCGCTGATTCTAGTGACTAACATTTGCAACAAGGTACCCGGTGTACAGCTTCTTCTTGCCAATCTACTCCTTCTGGTGTATGGACGACTTCTCGTGGGGCAACACGCGTGTTGTGATTGGTGATGGAGGGAGCAAAAAGGTAATCATGATCGAGGACGAGCGATTCGACGAGTCGATGATTCCGCTCAAGAAGTTTAGTGGTAAGTCGTTTATCGTATCGATTAGCATTTGCCTGACGGCTCGCTGTTGCATACGCACAGAATACGAAACGGAAACGTGGGAAGGCGCTTCGCATCACTCGGACGAGTCCAAAATCAGCAAGGCGCGTTCTCAGCCACGGTTCACGCCCTCTCGACAGAGCTCGCCGCGCCCGTCGATGGCCGGCGGCGATTATTACCGGGATACGAATGCCGTCAATGGCTCGGTGGTGAACTTCCGAGGGACACCGTCGCATCATAGTCATGCGGGTTCGCGACAGGGCTCCATGTACGAGGGCCGCCAGCCGGTCATGACCCAATTTGGATTGCCCGCGGTACCGTTTATGCCGCTCATGCATGGGACGGGCAGTCCGGCGGGCTCCGAGCACGGCGGGACACCAGGGATGATGGGGCCGCTCGGGTACCAGCACACCGGGAGCGCGTTCGGGATGGTGGATCCGCGCGCGACGATGATGACCATGGGTGGGATGAGCATGAACTCGTTTACGGGGAGCGGGTCGCAAGTCGGATTTGGGATGCGCTCGCCCGGGATGGGCGATCCGCGGATATCGACGTTTTCAATGGCGACGTCCATGAACGCGTTTTCGGGGCCGAGTCTGAACCCGAATCCGACGGACGAGGACATTTTTAACGCGCTGAAGAATTTCTTGAGTACGCAGGACTTGATGACGGTGACGAAAAAGTGAGTGGTTTCGTTTTGGTTCTTTGCAGTGGCGCTCATGCACATTGTGTAGGATCGCGCGCGAGGCGATGGTGGCCAAGTTTCCCAAGGCGGATTTGTCTTCGCGCAAAGAGTTTATGAACGAGGCGATCGACAGGATACTGTCGCAGTCGTAGATTGGGTCGATGTCCCCTGCCCGCCGTGCTCTCTCGGGTCTTTTCCATGTTTTATAGTCGCCAGTACGAGGACGTGCTCGCCGTCCCTGCCACGCGCCGTTGTATCCCGTTCCTTCCTCTTCTTTTCTTTTTTACATCGTTTTGGACATTCACTCTCGTTTATTCACTTGGACAGCATCTCGCTCCCTTTTTTTTCATTGTTGCGCAAATACAAAAAGAGAGTGGACATCCGGAACATTTTTATATAATCGTAGAGGACGTCTCGGTTTGCGAGGTACTGGTACTAATAATGTTTCCGTTTTTCCTGTCTTTTTTGGGGGGGGTTTGATCGTAACTACGGCACTTGCGTGATTTAGAGGCTCGGCGTAGGTTCGAACGACCAATGTGCAGTCTAGTGCAAGCACTCGATAGATAGATTAGCTACATGGCCGCTATGGGACCGTGCTTTGTCTGAAAAGTGTGCATCCGTGAGGCTAATCGACGGTGTGTTATAATTGCGACCGAAGCTGGCGCTTCTCTCCTCGAGGTCGAGCCAAAACTTCAGACGACTCGGATTCTACACGCATGGTACTGTACACATCATATACGAGTAAACGAACAACAACAGCAAGACATGCATATGTTCATGTCCAACCTCTATGTCAATCACCACTCGAGAGCGGGATCACCACCACAAGAATCACCCGCGCTATTGCATTCTGCGGACGCGCCGGTGGGCGGTCCGTCCACGACTGCAATCTCGACGCCTTGGCCCCCACCACGGGACACGACTTCGGCTGTCGCCTGCTTGACCATCCATTTACTGGTGCCAATGACTGCATCCAGTTCCTCGGGCTCAGGCAAAAGCACGAGCAGGTCGTCTTCCTCTTGCTTGACGTCAAACGAGATAATCGAGTACTCTGCGTCGTTCAGACAGGCGCCATCCGCGAGTCGGAAGTTCCGTTTATGAAGTGGACCTATTTGGATAAGTAGTCATTGGCAAACTTGTTGGTGGGGACAATAGACGTACAAGAAACATAGAGATTGCCATCCACATCATCGCCGACGATACCGTGATCAAGGACAAATGCTCGTTTGTGGGGACACATCTAAAGGTGGAATCAGATGGGCAATGCGGCACCCATGATATTCATTTACCTGTTGAACAGCAAAGAGACCTTTGCCTGGTACATGAAAAATGGCCAATTGAGAGTCCCCATACTTGACGGCGGCCGAACTGAATAATGGATGAGCACAGAACGACGATGATAACAAAATGCTCACGTAGGGGTAGTAGAGATCTCCAAGTCTTGAAGTGTAGCCAGCCTGCGCCATGTCCATTCCGACTTTGGTGTCGCGACAGAAGATGCATGGAACTTCATAGAAGGAAATTGCTTCGGCCAGTCTGCTGGACGCTTTTGTCCGCGTTCGTTGATGGGTTCCACGTTCATTTGGCCCTCATCCTAAACCACGCGTCAGGAAAAGAAGTGTATATGATAGGAGGATTTACCGTGTTGACGAACTGACGAAATTGCCGCCTTCTCGCGGGATCCTTTATCGCTACGCTCCATTCGTCCTGGTATGTCCCAGCCAATGAGTCCATCTCTTTCTCAAGCTCGTCGCAGATACCAAGCTCGTCATCCAACAAAATCTTTTGGAGTCTCTGCAGGGAAACCGAAGACATTAATTGAACGCGAAAGGGAAAGCTTCAGGTTAACTGACCTCCATTCCTCCCTCGAATTGCTCAACCCATCGAGCAGTACGCATAAGCTTGTCCGCCGTGCGGATGTAATACATAAGGAAGCGGTCGAGGATTCGTACAACTTTGGACGGTGGGACATCCTTGGCAAATAGAGTGGCGTGACGAGGGTTACTACCACCATTTCCGGCCAAAAAGACTGCATACAAAGATCAGCACATGAGAAATTATACGGAATTGCCTTACTGTTCCATCCTTTGTCGGTGGCGATCAGACCAAAGTCCTTTGACTGTGCTTCAGCGCACTCTCTAACGCAACCACTAACACCGCCCTTGAGTTTGTGAGGGGAACGAATACCCTTGTAACGTTCCTCGAGACCGATAGCCACTGTAAAAATTATTCGTGACTCAGTATCCAGTAACGGAGACAGATGAAATGATAATCGTTTACTTACATCCAACCGAATCACCGATTCCGTACCTGCACCAGGTTGATCCAACACAGGACTTCACTGTGCGCAGGGCTTTGCCTAAAAAACATTCAGCCCTTCCGAAGAAAACCAATTCTTGAAATATTACCGTATGCGTGACCGCTCTCGAATCCTGCCATAACTAGTTCTTCCCAGATATCCGGAAGATCCTGCTTCCGAGCGCCGAACAAGTCAATGCGTTGTCTAATACACGCTCAGCATGGGTGATGTATAATACGGATGGAATATCGTACCCGCCAGTGATCTTTGTGTACAATTTGTCTGTGTATAGCATTAGACAACAGAGTGGCGAATATTCATAAAGCACTCACATTTCTTTGCGACTTGCCCAAGCACAATCAGCTTTTCTGGCGTAATCTGTACAATATGATGAGCTCCGGAAATGGGCCGGATATCAATGACCAAGTTTACCTCGCCTCCGGCGACTCGCGGGACAACGGAGAAGGACCCTGGTAACAAGTCATCAGTACTTCTAAAACCAAGAAACAGTGCACGATATCACTAACCGTCTCGTTGCATGTTTGCCATATATCTATTTGTAACTCAACAAATTTCCAAGAAAGGTGGAGAGGAGTGAACCCACCTGTCGTTGGTGTCCTGATTTGCATGATGCGATGGTGCCATAACATGCTCATTGTAAAGCGATGAAAGGATGGAGGCTTTGAGAGGTAATTTGTGTAGCGGAGAAGACAACTTTGCGAAGCACGTACCGACTGCAGGCCTACACAACTCACAACCAAGAGAGTCTGGCTTGATTCCGGCAGACTTCATAACCTCGGGGAATGTTCGTAGATTCCGTAGTCTACATGGAAGAAGTCATACCCGAGGCAGTTAGAGACCAACAAGCAACCTTACTTGATGATGGTAAAGAGTTCCTGACGAGTCATAGCAAAGTGTATGCAAAGGTTGTTGGATATGGCATGACCAGCCTTCCTCAATTCAGCCTAGAGAAAGCGATTAGGGCCTCACATTTCATGCATGGATCAGCCACGAACTTTGAAGATATTGGTTACGAGAGGCATGCAACCACCGCAACCAGTTCCGACCTTCGTCTTAGACTTCAGGTCATTCAAGTCAGCTATACCAGACTTGACACACTCCACGATACCACCCTTCGTCACGTTCTGTAAGAGTCTAAGCATCCGTGTGCAAACGCATGAAGAATAAACCCACATGACAGCTGCAAACCTGCGTATCGTCATCAAGGTCTGCACCATCATCCTCACCCTTGTTTTTAGATCCGATGATGAACTCAGACGGCGGCGCCTCGATAGCTTTCTGATATCACTGAGAAATAAGGTCAATTACATTTTATTATTCTCACCTTCTTCTTCACCATGCTAACGAGTTTGACATAATCGGAGGTATCCCCGACCATCATTCCCCCAAGGAGATACTTGCCATCCGCAGTGAAGATGTATCTAGAATATCGTCAAAGACTGAGTTCATTGAAAGAGTTTGCGGAAAGGACTTACTTCTTGTATACGAAAGAAAAGGGATCCCTGTAGGTCAAGCATTCTATATCAGAAGTCGTACCATGTTTGCGTTGCACTTGAGTCGCTGGATTGGTGGCGTCGGTTTTTATTTCCCAAACAGGTTTCCCGTTGGGCGTAGCACGTGACAACTTTTCGGCTGGAATGGCGTCCACCTTCACAGTTACTCCTTGACGGTTCCGCTTGTCCGCAAAGTAATCACCAAAAGATGCAACCTGTAAATTAAAGTCAGATCAGTTAATCAATGTAAAGATGACGTTGGACTGACGTCAACACCCATGAGCTTCAGCTTCGTAGATAAATCAGGCATATTCTAACGAGAACATCCTGTCAATGGATGTCTCCGGAAGCGTGCGAAATGAATGACCTACCATCTGCCTGGACTTGAAACCACCGAGCTTCGTCTCAACTTGAGTAAGGTTGAAAGTCAAGATGTCGGCCATTTCAACTGATGATCGATGAGTATGAGCGTGCTGTTAACTTGCACTGAGAATGCTATATTTACCTCCGGGACCAATAAGACCGAAAGTGTTTTCTTGCCAGCGTGCACACTCGCCAATGGCATAGACGTCTGGGGCACTGGTTTTGAGATAATCGTCAACAATGATCCCCCCCCTTTCCCCGCAATTCAACCCAGCCTTTCTCGCCAAGTCATCGCGGGGAGTGATTCCGATCGCGTAGATGACCATTTGAGCGTCGAGTTGGGTTTCATCCGACAAGACGAGGCCACTCAAGGCACCCTCCGGCGTTGACACCACGTCCTTTACAAATGTCTTGGTGAAAAAGTCTACGCCCATCGCAACAATACGACGCAAGACAATCTCGCCACCGTCTTCGTCGAGTTGACGAGATAATGGGTATGCTTGGCGGTTAATAATAGTAACTTTCCCTATGGTTTCCCTATAATGGATTATGGCACTCAATGGACACCAGTCGCACGACCGCTGCAACACGGGCAAACGTACAGATCAAAAACAGCTTTTGCAGCTTCTAGGCCAAGTAAGCCTCCACCGACCACCACCGCCTGTCAAAATCAAGTCAACGGGGCTCAGTGTATTATCAAATCATCACCGACACGACCGCCCTTAACATGATCTTCTTGGGAGTAAGTCAATATCTTGTCGAGGTCTGCGATATTGCGATAAACGAATATTCCCTTGGTTTCTGCCAAGCGTTCCGGAGGGAGATATGGGGGAAGTGTGCTCTCGGAACCGGTGGCAAGAACGCAATAGTCATAATTGATCGCACGACTCCTGTTGGTGAAAACCAAGTGGGCCGCAGCATCCAGGGAAGTAACTTGTTCACCAGTGTAGAAGGTGAAACGCTCGGGATCCTGCTGAGCATACCAATCCACTTTCGATATATGGGAGATTAGGAGTCCAGAAACACGACTCATGATAAGCACGTACCCTGGTTGAGATAAAGCTTCTCGACTGAACGGTGCTGAAAATAATCCGTAAGGGCAACTCTATTATAAGCCAAGTGTGCCTCTGTGATATGATATGTGAGCTAACACCTCCGAGTCTTATCCAGCAGATAACAGTCCAAACCTTCTCCGCAAGTTACAAGACGATAGCGCTTGACTTCATCTAGATTGAGCATTTTCTCGATAAATGCTTGGTGGGAGCAAGATAAATAGCAGCACATCAGTTGTCCCCAGAATGCTCACCAATGCCCACCATTCCAAGTCCAACTACGAGGATTGTCTTGATCTCCGGGCTGGCCGTCTGCGGAACATCGGTCATTCCACTGGATACCAAAGGCGCTCCGTTCGCTACGGTTCTATCGACCTCAGCCGACATCCTTAGTATATCTGCTGCGAGTGAGTGGGAGATCAGAGAGAAGGGGTGTCAAAGGTGCAGTCTTAATGGCGCTCTGGCTTAATTGACGCGATTGATGCCATGAATCTAAACTTTGGAACGGATGCCACCCCTCCCTGTTTCCCATAGTACCTGGCCTATTCCTGGACTCAACAATGAAACACTTATCTCCACTTTTCACAGGCCCAGGCCCGAAGATAACGACTCGCCTATCATGCGTTATCGTTCTTGGTTATGTGATCTTGGCCGGCCTTCGCTACCGGTGGCGGAACCGTAAATCTCCCTTCCGATCGATCAGTGCAACTATCTGGTTCCCACGTCACACAGCCCGGTGTCATTAGTGTATTCAGACCAGAAAGGCAATGTTTGACTTTTTTTCTTTCATGCCGTTGCAGATGACGTCCTGTGCGAGTCATTTCCATCACTTTGTTCCGCCCAGGCTTTCTGTTGCTTGTTGCTACAGTCCAAGTTCGAACTCTGCTGTTATATTGTGATGACACGGACAAGACCGGTGCCACTGCCGCACGGGGAGTTCCGGACTTAGTCGGCGTCATTCAAACGACTTCCCGAGGAATTTTCAGTTTCAATTTTTTCGAAGTACTGGGCGCACATGGATGCATCGGACGGGACCGCCGCACAGCGGCGAGATTTGCCGCGATTTCAAACACTGTCGACTCCCGAGGAGATGAGAGGAAGTATTTCAATTTGCAGGATACATGAAACTGCCTTACAGTTGCATCCATCACGCGGCGACCTTCACTTTCGCAATTACAAGAGGTAGCGGAACCATAGGTGGGTTCAACTAATTGCCTAATTGAATGCCACTGCGTTCAGGTACGGCAAGATTTTTTTTTTCGCCTTATCTCTTAGGTACGCCTATCATACTATTCCCCAATGCGCATCCACTGGAGGGTCACTTTATGGTCGTTATCTTTGACAGTTCATATAGAATACTCAAGCAGCGTCCCTAGATCACGCAAACTGCAGCCAGATCTCATCTCTACTAGTTGAGGCGACAGATTTGCAAGTCGAAACGAATAAGAACGTCGAACGGACAGGAAAAAAACTACCCCACAAGAGCTGACTACCATGACCGCACGCGGTTCTTCTTTTCGAGGAGCTAGCCTCTGGGAGGCTACGATCAATCCGACCAACTTGAAGTGCACGTCGCTGCCTTTGCTTTCTCTTCGGAACCAGTATTCAATCAACTTCCATCTGTCTGTCTTCCCCATCCTCAACTCCGTTTTGCAGCTTTGACCTTTACCCACAGCTCGTGGCTGGCATTTTTCTCGGCTTTGTAAGTTCCTGCTCCTACAGCCTTCGTGATACTGGACTTTATGTCCTTCTGTAGCTTGTCATGGTTTGCGTTTGCCCCCCTTATTCCGGAAGTCATCAAGCAAGACCTCAACTTGACCTCTGCGCAAATCGGTGGGTAGAGGAAGACAAGGAACACTCGTTACTCATTATCCTATAGGAAACTCTAATGTGGTATCATTATGTGCCACTCTCATTGTCCGTGTCATTTCTGGTCCTCTAATCGATCGTCTGTACAACTCCATTGATGTCAATTGCCTTACTCACCTCCATTCCAGGGTATGGTCCGCGTAAAGTCATGGCTGGATTGCTCGTTCTGGGCGCAATCCCTTCAGGATTAGCTGGAACCGCGCACACTGCCAACGGACTTTATTTGATCCGTTTTTTCATTGGTATACTTGGCGGAACTTTCGTGTCATGCCAGGCATGGACCACCGTGTTTTTCGACAAGAGTGTGGTTGGAACCGGTAATTCATCTTCGATATGTCCTAATCCGCTGACTAATTCAGTAATTTATAGCCAACGCTCTAGCGGCAGGCTGGGGTAACGCCGGCGGGGGAGTCACATTCGTCGTCATGATTGCTTTATACAATGGTTTGCTTTCTTCTGGACTTCCTTCCAGGATCGCATGGCGTGCATCGTTTGCTATTGTCCCAGTCCCTATCCTGCTCCTTATTGCGATCGGCGTCATGGTATTTGGGACGGACCACCCCGCTGGCAAATGGAGTGATAGGCACAAGGCGATCGCACATGGCAACGATGGTCGTAACTTAGATCAAACTACTGAAGACACAAGGGCACTTGATCGTCCCGACGAAAGCAAAGATGATCCTGAGAAGAAAGGTGGCCTGGGGGACGCTCAGGTCAAAGTTGTAGAAGTTGACCCAAGTTCGTCGTATTTTTGTTCAAGATGATTGATCTATTGAATTGACATTCTATGGTAGATTTTATGGATATGGCTTCCGAGCTTGATATCGCGGTCAACGAACCACTTAAGCTGGAGCTAGCGTTGAAGATCGTCTCTACGCCTTTAACTTGGCTCCCCGCGCTCGCATACTGTTCAACATTTGGCTATGAACTCGCTATTGATGCCAACTTGGCGAATGTTCTTCTTTCGCTCTACAAGTCGAAGACATTTGGCCTAACCAAGGCCGGATATGTCAGTCTCACGAATTGGCCTTCATTCCAATTCTGACCGTTTTCGTAGATCGCGTTCATCTTTGGCTTCCTGAACGTCTTCGCGCGCCCATTAGGTGATATTTTTTTTTCTACAACTGTCATTCAAATTACTGACTTTCGAGGCAGGTGGATACCTTGGCGACCTGGTATACAGGAAATGGGGAGTTCCTGGAAAGAAGTACCTTTTGATATTCCTGGGCGTTGTACAGGGGCTCTTTTCTCTTGGTCTTGGCGTGTATATCGACAGCCACCATCATCCTTCATGTAAGTATTCCCTCACTTTTCCCGCGAGAAGCTGATTCCGGTCATAGTGGCCGTAATAATCGTAATGGTGATCTTTCTGGCCATGGCCAACGAATCTGCGAATGGTGTTAACTTCTCCCTGGTACCCCACTGCAATCCTTGTAAGTTCTGTCCCCAATACTAGTGAAATCGTTCACTGAAGTGATTTACAAGGCTCAAATGGCTTCGTGGTGAGACCTTCATCATATGCATGTTACACGATATGAATGTTCTGGTCACAGAGCGGCATTGTGGGAGGCATGGGTAATTTTGGAGGTATTGTATTCGCGATGGTGTTCCGATTCCAAGCGGCCCCTGTGGGGAAGGCGTTTTGGATTTCCGGAATTATTGCGATGGTGTGTATCCTACATGATTCTTTTTTTTT